>JAADXJ010000264.1:0-29699 GCA_023337735.1 Pythium biforme
CAAGT
Source organism: Pythium biforme (assembly GCA_023337735.1). Lineage (NCBI taxonomy): Eukaryota > Oomycota > Peronosporomycetes > Pythiales > Pythiaceae > Pythium > Pythium biforme. The sequence goes on from JAADXJ010000264.1 coordinate 6, forward strand.
GCTCTGTTCCTGCTGGACGTTCGTTCGTTCCTTCGCGCCGACTGCACGTGGCGCACCGCCGCCGCCATATTCACATCGTTCCGCGTGATCAGAAATCCCCCCACACGTCACGTCTCCGCAGCCAGTAGCAGACTCCGGACGCGCCCCTTCATTTTTGGAGACTTGGTGCATCGGCTGCGACACCGCCAGGACGCACCACTCTTGGGGGCAGCTGCGCTTTAGCCGCACGCAAATTCCTAGGTCCGGCCGGCACTCACGCCTTGCGCTCTGGACTCGACAGGTCCAAAAGTCTGGAAATCGCAGTCTCAACGTTCCTGTTCCCTACCCCGAGGCGCCGCCGCGCAGAGCTTCACGCACCAGTATCCCGCATCCCCGCACGTACATGGCGATCGCGTCCAGATCCCCTTGTTGAATCGTGTCTCTACTGTATCTACCATTGTGTGTGACGCGCGTCCCCCCATCCAGAAAACTGAACCCTGTGCACCCGTCGCGCACTTTCCAGTGAATTATAGTTTGTTTCCATCCCCTCCAGTGATCCAGAGAGCGACAAGCTAGTATGGCGAAACGACGAGCGTTCATGCTCAGCGCCTCGCAGTACATGCAGCAAGTGCGCCTGCCGCCCGACTTCATCGCCAAGTCGCGCGCGCTCGCCGACAACCTGCTCAAGGACGCCGTCCACCGCTACCACGCACACCGCCACGAGCACGGCGGCCGCGTCGACACCAGACACTGGAAGCTCGTCAAGGACAAGCACCAAGTCGCCTGCTACCGTAGCCACGCCAAGCCACAGGTCTCCGGATCCGGATCCAGCGCCAGCACGGTTCCGGAGATCCTGGGCGTTGGTTCGATCACGGGCGGCGGACTCGAAGACGTCCTCCATGGCGTCGTGAACCTCACACCTGAGGCCATGCACGTCGAGAACGCCCTGGCACAGGGCGACCTCATCGACAGCCGCATCCTCGCGTTCCTCTCGCCGCCGACCTCAGCTGATCCGTTCGACGCCATGACCGTCAAGTGGGTGCTCCGGAATCACCCGTCGTTGTCCAAGCAGCGCGATTACGTGTATATCGAGGCCTCCGGCATGACGACAGCGCCCGACGGCGAGCCGCTCGGGTTTCTGCTCGCGCACTCGGTGTCGCTCTCAGCCGTGCCCGAGTTCCACAAGGACTCGCACATCTCGCGCGGCCAGTTGTCGTACTGCTACTTGTTCCGCGCGCAGAAGCAGCTCGGTGTCGAAGTCTTCTTCACGGGCGCGCTCAGCCCTCTGGGCGGTGTGAAAGACCGCGTCGCGATGGGCTTCACTGTGGATATGGTCGTCAAGGCCTGTCCGGCAAGTATCCAGCTCGCGATGATGAAAAAGCTCATGTTCTGTATCCGCACGCTCCCGGCGCCCGAGTCCGAGTCGTTACGCGACCAAGCGAGTCGCGCGAGTGGCAGCAGCAGCAGCAGTGGCCATTCTGCGGTGACTCCAGGCGCCGGACGCTCGCGCAGTCTTGGCAGCAACGGCAGCTTCCTAAGGCGGCTTACTTCCTTTAGCAGCGGCTCCGTATCCGGGTCAGGCGATGAGATGCGGCGCACGAGCATTTTTGGTCGGATTCACAGCCACTCGATCGACGGTTCGACGTTGAACGGGAGCTCGTGCGACAAGTGCGGCCGCCACTTCAACGCGCTCAAGAGCAAAGCTAAGTGCCAGCTCTGCTGCAACCTCGTGTGCAGCCGCTGCCGCGTGGTCAAACGCGTAATCGCGTTCGAAGAGTTTGCGATGTATCCAGAGAATCTGGACTTTTGTATCGAGTGCGTCGCCAATACGAACAACACGAGCGCTGCGTGGATCGCTGCGCAGGAACTCCATGAGCTCGAGCAGATGCTCGGTGAAAAAGAGAACGAGAATCCGTTTTCCAAGTCCAGCGTGGGCAACCGCGAGTCGAACGGTACGATCCGCAAGCCGATCTGGGAGCTCAACACGTCCATGGAGGACCGCACGACCATGTCGAGCGAGTTCAGCACGCGTTCGTCGACCGGTGACCGGTATCTAGTGACAATGACCAACAGCGGCGGCGTCACTGGACTCGACGACGAGATCACCACCACCAACAGCGTCTCCGACTTGGAGAATCTGGGGCTCGCGGACGTCGACGAGGATCTGTCGGCGAGCGGCACGGCCAACAAATTCGGCACCTTTGTGCTGGACGACGAATCGGAGGACGAAGGCGACGACGAGATGCCCATCGTGGACTCGTTTGTCGACAACGATTTCTTTTTCGACGACTCGGACGAGATCTTTTTCAGCGTGAACGAAGAAGAAGAAGGATGAAGACACGGAGCCTCACTGGAAAAATATGAATATGAACAGCAACGAAGGCAAAGCAGAGGAGGAGGACCCTACTATTAGACAAGTGATAACGTATTGGTAATGCAGAAAGCAAAACAGCGAGCGGAGACCACGGCGTATTACTCGTCGCAGAGCTGGACCATCTCGTAGAGCTCAAGCCCGCGCACCATCTCGATATGCTCGCCGTGCGTGAAGCCGCTCTTCTGGTAGAACGGGCGCTTGTCCCGCGGGCAGAACAAGATCATTTTGTGGACTCGCACGTCCTGCCACGCGCGAATGAACTTGACCGCAAACTGCATGATCGTGAGCCCGTGGCGGCGTCCGCGGCACTCCGAAAGCACGGCGATGCGGCCGAGCTGGACGGTTTGGCCGTCAGCGAGTAAGACCGAGCGTGCGACCGCGACGTGCTGCTGCTTCTCGGTGTCGAAGCCCACAAAGTGGAGCGTCGTCGGGTCGGCGTCGCTCGGCTCCGTGTCCTGCGCCGGATCCAGGCCGTACTCGTCCAGGAACACGCGCTGCCGAATGTCGTGCGCGATCGTGAGAAGTTGTTTGTCATCGGGAGCGATTGCCTGGACGAGAAGCACCATCTTGTCCCGAGTGGTTCCTTACGTACAAAGATGTGTTTTGTTCCGCGACGACGGGCAGATTGGATTGTGTTCTTGTTCCGTGGCGACCGACAGATTGGAATGTGAGTTGGATTTCATTGGTGGGAAGTTTTCGTTCTTGGCAAAGTTGACACACCAACACTCTGACGATGTACGCAAACAGCCGCGACGCCTGTGCCAAGGTGGCAGTTGGGCATGGCGCCTCTTCGCCACTCTAAGTGGGTGGAAATGTTCAGAGAGACTGAGCGTTCCGCGGTGTGATTGGCGTACGTATCCCCCAGAGTACTGTATGCTGTGTGGAGTCATCATGGGTTTTCAGACAGCGGCGGCAGAGACATCACGCTGGTTCAGACCGCTCGCTGAAGTTACAGGAGAGCACCTGCTCGCGGCGCTGTCTGAACGAGCGTGATGCCTTCTAGCACTGCCAACCAACTTCAAGTCCAAAGGGAACTGTATACGGGAACAGTAACCATGAGCGTAACTTCTGTACCCATGTCGCATCACTGTCAATAACGAAATATAGTACGTGATGTGTGCACGTACTACCACAAGTGAGCTCAACCGTCGAACCGTGCTTTTCGCGTATAATTCGATTTATTTTCTTGGTGTGGTCTCGTGTCACACGAGTCGTGTGTCGAGTGTGGCTCCAGCTGGCCCATGAGCCTCACACGCGCCATTGGCACCGAAGCGGCTGATCGCCGGCGCCTGCCCCCGTGTCCAGGACCGTGAGTTCTTGAAATGCGGTGGCAAAAGCCTCCAGCTGGGCAGATACACCTCCCATGATTGGAGGCATTGGCGCGATTACAAACCGCGACACACAAAAAGACCGCTCTCTGATTCTCGTTCTGTTGGCGGTCTCCGTCGTGCCTCGGGTATGGAGATCACCACTGCTTTGAGTGTGATGTGACTCGTGGGGTCGTCCGGTTTTACTGTCAGCTGGGGATTCCTTGGATTCCTTGGTGTCGGGAGAGACGAGGACATGCGCACGCAGGAGGATCTCAGCTGCCACCTCGCTCACGGAGTCGCTGGTGTTGCGCTGTGCCGTGGGGGATTTGTGGCTTCCAGACCAAACGACGGCTGGGCCCATCACATGCAGCGATTGCACACCTGTTTGTTCGGAGTCCGGACCGCATGTACGGTTTTCACGATAGTGGTGCAGAGCGCGGACCCTGGGCGCCTTTCGGAAGGAGCCAACGGCAAAGGCGATGGCCACGTTGTGGGGCTCTGGGTGCTGGTTTCGGGGGGAAGAAACAGGTCGCGGAGGAACGGCAGCATCACCAACACTGGGCTCCCTTCGCTCCTCTCCGATCTCATTCCTCACTCCTCACTCGACTCCTCACGCCACCCAACGCATCAGCGCCGCGTGCTGAACACAGCGCTCGTCCATTTCTGCTTTCTTCGGGCCGTGGCAGCACATGGGGTACCCAACGTCGACTTCGCGCGGCCTGCGCGCGGTCGAAGTGGCCGCCGAAGACGCGTTCCACTTTGAGCGGCTCGCGCACTCGCTGCTGGACGAGGCGCTGTTTGAGTACGACCATTTTGTGGGCGTCGACCGCCGCCGCGTGGACGCCGCGCACTGGCGCCACTGGCGCCAGGACGACGACATTGCGGTCTACCGCGAGCGCCACGAAGGAAGCGCCGGCCTCAGCGACTCACTGCTCGGTGGTGCGCACCTCGAGCCGCCGGCGCGACTCACGGCCTTTGCCTCGGCGTCCCACAAGCCCAGGAAGGCCAAGACCAACAAGGCGCCGGCGATGCCACGGCTACTGGCTGTCGGCGCGCTCGCGACGTCCCTCGACGACGTGCTCTACGGCATCGTTACGCCCACGGCCGCGACCATGCGGCTCCAGGCCGCGTACTCGACGACAGGGGGCGACGACTACCTCGACGGCGCCGTGCTCGCGTCGCTGCGCGCGCCGACGCCCAGCGAGCCGTTCCAGTTCCTCGGCATCAAGTGGGTGCTCCAGCGCGGGCTGCGAGGAAGTACTGGCTTTGGATCGCTCGTGCGGCCGCGCGACTTTGTGTACCTCGAGTCCACGGGCGTGCAGGTCCGCCAAGACGGCAGCGGCCAGCGCGTCGGCTTCCACATCATGCACTCGGTCGACCTCCCGCAGTGTGCTGCGATGGCCCCGGACGCCAAAGTCCAGCGCGGCGCGTTCTCGACTTGCTACCTGTACCACGAGCTCGCCAACGGCGCCGTGGACGTGTACATGACCGCGTGCGTGCAGCCGCGCGGCCAGCTCATCGCGTCCATGGCCGTGCGCGCCGCGGCCGCGATGCTCACGACCACCTGGCGCGCACTGTCGCTGTTTGCCGAGAACAAGAAGCTCGCGTGGCTGCTCGAGACCCACCGGCAGCTCCAGCACCATCCGACGCCGTCCAGCACGACGTCGGCACGCTGTGGACTGTGCGCCCAGTCGTTCCGGGGCTTTGCCAAGAGCAAGAAGCGCCAGATCGCGTGCCAGCTCTGTGCCATGAGCGTGTGCGCGCCGTGCAGCATGGCGCGCACGCTCCGCACCGAGGGTTTTGCGCGGAACAGCGTCGTCGCGACCGAGATGCTGTTCTGCAAAAAGTGTCTCGCGCTCGCCGGCGAAGAGAGCGCCAGCGAGATCGCGAGGCAGCAGCTCTGGGAGCGCGACGTCGTGCGCACGGGCCGCGCCCACACGCAGACGGCGCTCGCGCTGGCACGCCGGGACACCAACGGCAGTCGACTCTTCCACCACACCAGCCGCCAAAGCCTCTCAATGGAAAGGGGCTTTGCCACGGACGAATCCCAGCTACGCTCGACGTGGCACGACACGGACCCGGGCGTGGACCGGTACCACATCTACGATGACAAGACCGTCAGTCGCGCCACGGGTACTGCCCGGGGTAGCCATCCCGCGTCGTCGGCACGTGGCTCGCACCACAAGACGTCCGTCTCGAGCGGCGGGGGTGACGGCCGTCGGGGCACGATCAACAGCACGTGGAACGGCTCCGGACGGCCCACGGAGACGCTCTCGATCGGCTCGATCGACTACCGCGCGTCCTCGTTCCAGCAAGACCCGTCGGCGAGGCCCTCGCAGCATCTTGCGCCGGAAGACGAGACTGGCGACAATCGCCACAGCACGGCCAGCTCGGCGCTCGTGCTGCTCGACAACCGCAAGTCGTCGCGCCGAATGAAGGCGCTCGACTACTTGCCCTGTGAGGACGCCACGGCGGCCACGACGGCGTTGACGACGACGACCAATCGCCACGGCCGGCGCTCGTCGATGGCGTCGTCGTCGGTGTACACGGACGGCGACGCCGACTTTGACGTCGAGAGCGTCTACTCGGCCACGAGTGGCACGTCGTCGATCGCCGTGCTGGACCACTTGGAGCACGCCGCGAGCAGCCGCCTCCCGCGCGCGTCCATGACCAAGCAGCCACTGACCATCACCGAGGAAGCCCAAGAAGCTCAGCCCCCACAGCAGCCGCGGCGCAGTGAGCTCGAGGCCTTTTACCTCGAGCAGCAGCGCCAGCAAACGCTGCAGCAGCAGCAACTGCTCCAGCGCCAGCAGCAGATGCAGTACCAACAGCAGCAGCAACAACAACGCCTTCAGTACCACGCACCGCCTCCTCGCTCGTCGAGCGCGTCACGGACGCTTCTGGACGTGCCGTCGCAGTCGCAGCAAGAGCGTCGATCGTCGCGTGTGCGCTTCGACGACACAGCGCTCGCAGACGTGCGCTCGTCAGAGATTCTGCCGCCACCTGCTGGGGCGCGTGGCTCCACGACGGTGCTGTCATCGTCGGCGGCGTCCTCAGAGAACGAGCAACGGCTCTCGTACCAGATGCAGCTCTGGCTGCAGATGAACGAGCTCCGTGACACGGCCGAGTCGACCTACCAGATCACGCAGCGCAACACACAGGCCATTGCCTCGCAAAACCCCGCGCTCTACCGCGACATGCGCTTCTTCTCGCAGCAGCCGCTGCGCCGCATGACCTCGGCCACGACGCCCATGATGGGGGTGACGCGTCCAGCGACGGCAACGCCCCTGCAGCACCCGCAGCAGCACCGACCCGTGTTTAGTCCTATGATGGCGTCGCGGCGCTCGTCGATGCCTCTGAGCCGTTAAGAAAGCCAGCCAGCCGATACATACCGGTTTATTTAAGTGAGACCTTACTTTTCGATGGCGTGCTTGGTGAGCGGCAGCAGCAAGAGCTCGAGGCTGAGCCCAGCAAAGTACACAAAGCTCGTGATGAAGAAGCACGTGCGGTAGTCGTACAGGTCCACGAGGTAGCCGCCCAGCACGGCGCTGCCGGAATAAGAAAACACCGAGATGCCCTCGAGCGCGTTCCAACGCGCGCGCACTTCCTTGCGCACAAAGTCCATGAGTACCGAGCGGCGCAGCGGCTGCGAGCAGCGCATCATGCCACCGCGCATCAGGAACAATGCGATCTGGACAAAGAGCGGCTGCGCGAACGACATGCCCAGGAGACAAAGCGTCGCGAAGATGCGCGTGCTCACGATAATCGGCATGCGGCCCAGCGTCCTCGACAGGCGCTGGCCCGCGACCGAGAGCAGCAGCACGACGATCGGCTGCGCGAGGAAGAGCAGGCTCACGTGGATCGGCGAGAGCCCGTACTCTTCCTTGAAGAAGAGCGGGAAGAAGTAGACCGTCATGCCGGCGCCGTTGCTGATGATAAAGTCCGATAGAAAGATCAACAGCGGCACGTGGCGCGCGCGCAGAAACATGAACGAGGCCTCCTCATGCCCACTGGTCCTGATCTTGGCGTGTGGGTGGATTCCGGCCGCGGACTTGGCCTGCTGGCGCATCGCTGCTGTCGTGGCCGCGCTTGTGGACCCCATGAGCGAGCTGGTCTCACTGGCTGATTTGTAGGCTTCGATATTGCGATCGCTGTCATTGTCGTCGTCGTCGTCGTCCGAGTAGTCGTACTCGATCTGGAGGTCGTTGCCCACGACCGACGGCGTGCGCAGCGCCTCGACGCCGTCGACGCTGCGGCTCCGCGAGTGGCTTCGCGGACGCACCACAGTGGTCGGCGAGGTCGCCGTCTGGGTACTGTGGTTGTCCTCCACTTCGTCGTCGGCCAGCGTGTGGTCGTCGTTGAAGCGCAAGAGTATGAAAGAGGCCACGGCCACGAGCAGGCAGCCGCTGAGCAGCACCGGTTGCAGCGCGCTCACGCGCCAGTTGTCGCCGAAATACAGAAACAGCAGCACGCTCAGTAGCGGCCCCACGACCATCGCGACGTTGCTCACGTTGTACTTGATCATGAACGGGTACGAGCGGCGTCCGTGCGGGATCGATTCGGCGAAAATGGCCTCCATGGCTGGCGACTGGAGCGCGCTGAAGAGCCCCCAGAGCGCGAACGCACCGTTGAGCAGCGCCAAGTTACATGTCCACACGGCGATCGCCGTGAGCACGGCGCCGGCGAGGCCCAAGAGGCTCGCGAGCCGCAGCACGCGGTCGCGCCGCGTGTGGTCGGCGATGTAGCCGGCCGGGAACGAGAAGACGAGCTGCGAGATCCCCTGGACGCCCTTGACCACGCCCACGGGCTGGTTCGAGTTGGTCAGCACGAACACGAAGCCGGCGATGACCTGCTGGAAGAGGATGCTGCGCGCGGCCCAGTAGAAGAACGTGAAGAGGTACGTCGTGTGCACGTTGAGCACGCCGTCGCGCGTTGGCGACATGACAGGGACACGACGCATTGGCGGCAGCAGTTGGGTGGGGTGGAGATCGCAAACTGGAAACTGTTGCCTCGCCAAGCAGCGAAAGGTATCGGAGCGGCGGCTTGGGCGAGATCTTTTTCGAAAGGTCGCGGGTCGTACGAGTGAAGCACGGCACGGCGTGGTCACGAACGGCCGCGGCCGGCGCCGACGACACAATGCTGGCCGTCGCAAAGCACGAGCGTGCGGCCGGGGGTCGTCCACCGCGGAGGTGTACGAATCGGCCAGCAACACGCGCGAGTGTGTGGGCGGGGAGGGAGGGGGGAAAGTGGCTGATAGCGTCCTCACTCAAGTGGTTGTCTTCTGGTGTCCCCGGCAGAACAGATAGACTCTCGACACCAGTGCACGAAACCCTTTGTTCCACGACCGTCCTGATCCGTAGCCGCTCCCCATCACGCCCACGAACGCACCGACGAGCTGCTCGAGACTGCCCCAGAGATCCGTGGTCCGTAACGTGAGCAGTTGTCGCTGCCTGCCACGCCGTTTCGCTCCGCCGCGCCGTTCTTGCAGCACAGGGAAGGGACCAGAACCCACGACCCAGGTCTCGCACAGTACTTACCGGAGACAGGACGCGCCGTCAGGACGCGCCGTTGAAGACATGAAGGGTTCACCGAGCGACAAACGTAGCCAAAACCACACGATCCCCTCAGCCACAGAGGCCCTGGACTCACGGGCAGAGGCCAGAAGCGAGCGACAAGCGTCTAAGCGTCCACTGCGAGGTGTGAGCGTGTGGGGGACCTACCCAAGAGCGTGGTGCCACACCGTCGGCGGTGCCAGCAGCGACACCAGTGCGTTGTGGCGATCGCGACCTCGACAGCGGCAGTGCCCAGCAGAAAACACCGAAGGGTGCCTAGCTTAGCCTGGTTTGCCATCATAATAGCTTAGCTCCTCCAAGCGATCTTCCAGAGGCGTGCGACCAGGTGTGTTGCCGTGGGCATCTATCTCGCGCATGGCTCAGGCGCGTCCGCGCGGTCCGATTCCACGAAACGACGGTCGCTATGCGTCGTCTGACCACTCTCCTACTGGCCGTGGGCGTCGGCGTGGCACGGTCGGGGATGTCGGCGTCGGCGTCGGCGCCGCTGGCCGTTGACGTAGAGCTCACGCCCCGCGGCGTCGCTGTGCTGGCAGCGACAGCGCCGGCCACGGCGTTCGACCCGCAGGGCCCCGCCGGCTGGCGCATGGTCGACCGCTTCCGCGCGTTCCGCTTTGAGTTCACCCTGCCCAGCGAAGGCGCCTCGGCCAGTTCCATGGCCGAGACGGTCGCGTCGCGCGCGCGCGAGCACAAGTGCTTCGGCTGGATCCAGGAGACCGCGGCGCGACGCGTGGCCGGCGAAGTGCGCTGCCCCACACGCGCGTCGGCCGTGCTGGAAGCGCTTCTCCGTGGCTACGGAGACGACCGTGCGCTCGTGCTGGCACGCTACGCCAACAGCAAGATCCGGTACCATTTCCCGCGCTTCCGCGTGCTCTCCGAGCCCACGTACCACGGCCGTACGTGCTTTGCGACGCCCCCACACGCCTGTGGATCCCCACAAGAGGATACGAGTACGACGGACGAGACCGACACGGACAAGCGAGAGAGAAAGGGAGAGCACCGCACGGTATAAGTTATGTATTACTTGTGCTCGATCGCAACGCTTTGTGGTGCGTCTCGTCTTGTCTCCTCCCCCAACTACTACTCTAGTCCGACGCCCAGTGACATGTCCCTATGGCCGCTGCATGAACGTGGCGTTGTTCTGGTTCGCGAGGTTGTACGCGCGCTCGGCCTGCATCTGCAGCTCGAGCATTTGGTTGTAGAGCCCCATGCGGTGCTGGTTCAGGTCCGGTGGGCCGCCAGTCGACATCGTTGGCGGCGGCGGCGGCGGCGTCATGCGGCGCCCGTGGCTTCCTGGCGGCGCCGCGACCATCGTGCCGTCCGCGAGGCTCGCGTACGCGTACTGCGGGAGATGCTGCTGGTGGTGCTGCTGGTGGTACTCGGCGACCGCGGGCATCTTGTGGGCCACCACCAACTGGCTACTGGGCGGCGAGCCATACGAGTCGTCCAGGTCCGAGTACGACGACGATACGGAACTCGACTGCCACGATTGCATCGAGCCCGAGTACTCGGTCTCGGTCAGTGAGCCGGCCACGCGGTGATGGGGGTGCTGCTGCTGCTTCTGGTGGTGGTGCTGCTGCTGTTGCTGATGCAGCATGAGGTGCTGTTGGTGGTGCGGCGGCAGGTTGCTAAAGGTCGCCACGGGCAGCGCCAGCGCGAGCTCGTGCGTGCTCTCCAGGCCCGCGGCCTGGTGGTTCAGCGGCTCGGCGTTCGAGGCCGACCGCACGTTGGACGCCGACGGCTTGCGCGTGAGCGCGCGCAGCGGCGGCTGCGTGTTGATGGGCTCGCCTTCGAACGGTGAGGTCTCCTTGGCGTTCACCAGGCAGATCTTGCAGCACGAGATCTTGAGCTTGGTGCTCACGCCGCGCTTGGTGGTCATCACGGTCTTCTTCATGCGGCACTTGGTGCAGATCACGGCGCCGCACCCTTGGCAGTTCATGTGGGACGACAGCATCCCGGGCTTGGCGCGGCAGATCGAGCAGAGCGCGCTGCCGTTCTTGGGGCGTGGCGGCGCCGCGGCCTGCTTGGCCACAAGGGCCGCGAGCTTCTTGGCCTCGGCGATCTCGACACAGCTCTCGACTTCGAGCAGCATGTCCATGGTGCTGCGCGCGTCGCCGACGCCGCCGGCCGTGACCGCGTCGCCACTCGAGTCGAACGCGCCTTGCATGTACACGTCGACAATGCCCGGCGTGCCGCTCTCGCGGAATAAATAACAGAACGACACGTCCGTGCGGATGATCGAGTTGTCGGCAAACGGCGGGCAGTTGCGCAGCTTGACCGACTCGAGGACTTTGAAGCCGTAGCGCTGTCCCTTGGCGTCGTTCGCGACGCCGACGTATTCCAAGAAGCAAAAGTCGCGGTTCCCACCGGGCGTGCGGCAGAGCTTCCACTTGAGGCCGAGGTACGTCGTCTTGGTGCACTTGATCGTGTGGAGCACGACCGTGTCCACGAGTGCGTCGCCGCCACCGACCATGGCCGCGACGCCCTTGGTGTCCTCGGCCGTCGGCTCGTGGAACGCGTACACGAGGTCGTCGACCGTGCCCTCGAGCACGCCCGTGGCCAACAGCGTGGGCTCGAGCAGCCGCTTGTGGATGCCGCCGATGGACACGCCCGTGGACGTGGCGTTCGTGGCCTCGCCGTCCGTGACCGAGCCACTGCGCGAGGAGCTCACGCTGCCGACGCGGCTGCGCGACGAGCCGAGCCCGCGGCTGCTGTTCCCGCCGGCCTGGCCCATGGTCGACGCACTGAAGGTGGAGCTAGAGCCCTCGGACATGTCGAAGCTGCCGCCGTGGGAGCTCGAGCTCGAACTGCCGTGGCGCACGCCGTGGCGGCCCGTGAGCCCGATCGCGGCCGCGCCATACTCCGAACGGCGCTTGTAAAAGTGGAGCTTGTCCTTGGATTTCGCGAGCTTCCACTTGCGGCCGTCGACGTGGCGCTGTTGCGTGGTCACGTACGACTCGTACTCGCGGCGCGTGTCCTTGACGAGGTCGGTCACGAGCTCCTTGTACGCGAGCGTCTCGTCGGGCGTGAGCTCGAAGCGTGGGAAGTAGCCCGCCGGCAGCGGGAACTTGAGATGCATCATGCACGAAGGAGCGCGGGTGGCGGAGTAAGACGACCGTGAAGTCTTCTTTCTCTCAGAGAGGAGGGGAGGGAGTCGGCAGGGGGAGGGTTCCCTGAAAGGAGGGGAGAAGAGGAGGAGGGAGGACCGCACGGGAGGGGCGAATCTACAGGAAACAGTCAACACTGGACCCGAGCGGTATGTACTGTAGTGGGACGTGTTCAGTCGACGGGAACGAACGGCGTGTGAGTGCGGGAAGGCAAGTGAACGACACGAGCGGACCGCGACGCGTTACCGGCGACCGCTGGGCGTGGAGCGCGGAGAACGCGGAGTGGAGCGGACGGCAGGCGGAGGAGGATCACCGACTGAGTGACGCAAGCGCTCGAGAAGGCAGTCAGCACGCGGGGGCGAGGTATTGCACAGTACTCGCGGAGGGTTTCGAAGGCGGAGATCAGTCGTCGCGCCCGTCTGGCAGCGTGGATTCGCTCACACACACATAGTGTGTGACACACAGTCTTGCTGTCGGCGGTGCATGCATGTTGAGGGGAGAGAGAGCGGCGGGGAGGGGACGGGGCGGGAGAAGAAAAGGGAGAGAGCGGATGGGCATCGCCATGTGGCCGCGACTCAGTCCAATCAGTTGGCCTGAACAACGGACCGTGACGGTCCGCGGAGACCAGACGGTCACCATCTGGTCTCCGCCCCTCCAGCTGGACACGCGACAGGCGTCAAGGGGACGAAAACAGGTCGAAATTGTATAGATTTTTTTCTGGCTCCTCCTCTCCAACTAAAAAGGCTCTGGATTTTTTGGATGAGAACAAGTTTACAGATTCGTTTCCACTGCCATGAAGACAGGGTCATCGCACAAAGAACACGTTGTGTGCGGAGAGCAACACCTTGCATGCAACTTGCATGTGCTCACTGGGGCAACGGAAGTCTCCTCAACGTCCTGGATCAGCGCACTGCATTGCACAACGCGACATACTCTTCCTGGTCTCTTCGATACATGCTGGTTTTGACGAATGGAGCTGCCATGCTGGTAGTACACCTGCCAGACTGTTGAGAGCAGGCATTTGTCCAACCGATCACTGTGTTGGTGGATTCCGTACTGTACCGGATGGCCTCCCTATGATCGAGCGCTGGTCGGGCTCTCTATCAAACGGAGGACTCCGACCGCGCTTTCTGCAACGGTCAGGAGTTACCACCTAAAACGAAGATCCGTATAAACCTGCTATCGATAACGTTTGGTTGCGGCGCGTTTGGTGCCAGTGCCATTGCCAGTGCCAGTGTGCCATGACCAGCCCTCCTGGAATTTCTTCACAGGGTTTGCCACCATTTCACGTGCACAGTCTTCTGTCATCAGGGTCCCGCTACTGCACCGGTATCGTTCTCAACCTCGCGTTCCCTCAGGGCATCAGAGAAGTTGCATTGGTCCTGGCTGTGCGCTGCGGGTTGTCGAAAGGGAGTCTCTTCGGGACCGTCCGAGCGGTGACCCCTGTTACAGCCCGGTTGCATGGTTCGGTGGCGCGCAGTGCGTGGTGCGTGTGTGCCTCTCGACGGACGTTGAACCGCGCCGCTCGCACAGCAGCTCACTCATCGCTCAACTTGGTGGGCATCGAGCTTAATTTATAAGCGTTTTGTGCTCCCATAATAGAATACACGGACAGAGTGACCTCCGCGACGCTGTGTCCACGCCACGCGTTGACATGATCGAGCAAAGCTTGTCTCTTGAAGCGACGATATGCGTTTCCCGCCGTCGCATCGCCGCGATGGCAAGCCGGGATCCTAGATCCATCAGATCAGCTCACATGAAGTGCGTCACCAGTGATGGCTGGCATGTGGCCACTTGCCACACTGGCAAATGGCGGCCGACGACTATAGGTACCGGTATTTTTAAGTGCCGGGACCAGAGTTGTCGGCCTGCCATGGCGTACTTTAATACGTCATTGCGTTACGTGCACTGCACTGTATCTCGGAAGGAGTCTCCCAGAATCCACAGAGCCACGCTGGCCAGCCAGCCATGCCGCCAGAGTGGGGAGGGTTGTCTCAGATCGAAAGTCTGGAACATTCACACTCTATGGACCCGAGGCGCGGCCGGCGCCGCGCAAGAAATACATGCAGCGCCGGGCGCCACGCGCATGCACGGGACAGACTGAAGAGCCGATCCGTGAGCTGCATTCAGCAGCACCGCCGAGTCTGTGGCACACGCCGTTGCCAAGATCCAAACGCGCTGCTCACAGCCACGATCAGAAAAGTATCAATATAAAATACAAAATACTGTACAGTGAATCTGTAAAAAATGTAGGTTTCAAGCTGAAATGGCCACGGGTCCACAAAACCTATGCACCTCTTGTGTGGCCACTGTAGGTAACGACGGCGGCGTCGACGGGGGACGAGGAATCCATCAACACTTTGACTGGAATCAGACGCTTGTTGGTACACTACAGTACGCAGGACAAGATCGCTCATCAGCCACAGAGGTGCCACTCGCTGTGACGCAGCGCTGGGGGGGGACACTCAGCAATGCGATGCCATGGGGTCCATCATCGGACGCGTCCCTGTTTCAGTGCGTCGTGAACTGACTCTTGGACCCATTTAGACCAATCAGCCGACTTCCAGATGCCACAATGATCCAATCATACCTCCTCGTTCTAGACAGTGCAACAGTGACATACACTCTGCAACAGGGAAGCATGAGGCTCTCCGCCAAGTGCGAGGGGCAAAGCCTTCTATGCCGCGCCATGACAAATGGCAATGGCAGGTCACAACGGCGCCCCCTGGTGGTGGAGGCGCTAGGGGTCTAGCTACCATCTGACCACGCACCCATGCGGTGATAAGCGGTGTTTGGAGCGAGATGGCACCTCGCGTCGGCGTTCAATAGGCGGGATTCTCGACGAGGGCCGCGTACACAACCACGTCAGTCTCGTTGCTCTCAGAAGCACCAAGCGTCATCTACAATGTCTCCTCAACCTACCCACCAGGCGTCTCCACCCACACGGCGATCGCTTCTCCAAATCGATTTCCCAGTCGAGCTCTATGACGCGCATCTGATTCCGTTGCTCTCGCTGGGCGAGGCGGTCGCGCTCGCCGAGCTCAACACGTTCTTCTACGACGTCGTCCACGAGCGCGTGCGTCTTCGCATAGAGGCCAAGCTCGTGTGCTCACCCCGTGGGTTCCAGAAGCTGCTGTCAATATGGCGCAACCTAGAGAACGTCACGCTGCAACCGCTTCCAGCGTCCGAGAACCCTGGAAACGACGACGACGACACGGACGACGACGCGAACGATCAGCAATCCGTGGGTACTGAGAGCATTTATGGCCATCTCACGGATGCCCTCGAACCGGAAGAAGAACCAGTCGTCGTCACGCATGATGCACGTGCGCGTGGCGAGGATGCCAACGGCTACTTGTGTCCTTTGAGTCTTCGGAAGGCCGTCGTTTCGAACCGTGTGCACCGTCTCAATCTCTCGGGAATCTACCGCGTCAGGCTGTTTGAAGGCATCCACAAACTCCTCACACTTGATCTCAGCGGCTGCGCGATCATCGATGATCTAGAGCACCTCAACGGGATCCGGCAGGTCGATCTGAGCTACTGCAACCAGCTTCACGACTTGGCGTGCCTCCAAGACGCCAAGATCGTCGACCTCTCGTACTGCCACAACGTCGTGGACCTCGCACCGCTCGCAAACTGCGAGGCAGTGTACCTCAACGTGTGCCGTGGTGTGGAAGACGTCACGCCCTTGGGAAATGTCAAGCTCGTCAGTCTACGCAATTGTCCACAGCTCACCGACGTCGCGTGCCTCGCCAACGTCGAGGATCTCAATCTGGGCGGCTGCATTGACCTCCGCGACGTAAACCAACTGGGCAACGTGAAGACGCTTTCACTCTCGGGCTGTATCAACGTGACCGACGTCAGCGCGCTGGGTAACGTCCACACGCTCAAGCTTCGCAAGTGCCTTGGTATTCGTAACGTCTCGGCGCTGGGCGGAGTCAGAGACCTCGATCTCAGTGGCTGCGCAAACGTGAGTGACGTGTCGATGCTCGGAGATGTCGACACCCTAGACGTGTCGATGTGCAAGCAACTCCGCGACGTGTCGGCGCTCGTCAGCGTGCGCGTGTTGATCATGCGCAACTGCGACGCGGTCTCCGATATTTCAATGCTAGGCACGAACGGCAAATTAGAAGAACTCGACATCTCCAACTCCAAGAGCATCTCCAATGTCGCCCACTTGCGCGGGCTGCGCAAGCTTGTGCTCAGCCGCTGCCAGGCGATCCATGAGCTCGACGGCCTGCGCGACGTATACGAACTCGACATCAGCTTTTGCCGCGCGATCGAGAGCCTCGCGGCGATCTCCTGTGTGACGGTGCTGAACGCGTACCGCTGTGTGGGACTGCGCGACATTTCGGCGCTCACTGGCGTTCGCCGTGTGAACTTGTCTGGTTGTCCACTCATCGACGATGTTACGCCGCTCGCGCATGCCCGCGAAGTCGATTTGCGCTTCTGTGACGCGCTCGAAGATGTGTCGCCACTTTGCAATGTGCGACTGCTCAAGCTCGCCGGCTGCCCGCGCTTGCGTGACGTGTCGGCGCTCACGCGCGTCCACACGCTTGATCTGAGCTACTGCCATATGATTGACGATGTCTCGGCGCTCGCGACGGTCCACACGCTCACACTCAAGCACTGCAAGAAGGTCGTGGACGTGTCGGAGCTCGGCAAGCTCCACTCGCTCAACCTTTCAGGCTGCGAGAACGTGTGTGACGTCTCAGCGCTCGCGCGCGTCCACGTGCTCAACCTGAGCGACTGCCGCTCGGTGCGGGACGTGTCCATGCTCACGGGCGTGCGCATCCTGGATCTGCGGTATAACACGCACCACCAGCAGCAGCAACCGTCACAAGCGGAAAACAACGTGGAGGACGAGGTTAGCGATGCGACGACGGCGGACGCCAAGACGCAGTCCCTACTGCAGGGTGTCCGTCAGTTGCGCGGCGTCGTGCCGGTCATCAAGTTGTGAGAAGGAGGAGGCTGCCGCGATCGACACCGCGATCGCTCGGTCAATTCCATGGGAACAATGAAATGTAGCCATGTTACGTGAATAGCTCTGGTTGACGGATCTAATCTTGTGTATCCGTTAAATTACGACTGTATGCATATATTTACCAGAATAGACCATGATTGCACATACACCTTCTCGTTGTAGCACCGTATGCACATCCATGCCTGGATCCACACAGTATCCATCCATTCGCATGTTGTACGACACCCTCGTGAACCGCGTGGCATGGTGCTGAGGACGCCAAAAGACTGGTCATGGGCTGTATGTGGACTCGTGTACTGTAAGCGCGTCTGGCGTATGAGCGTGGTCTTGTATGTCGCGAGTGAGATTCGTGAATCAAGCGCATTAGACGTAGCGCTGGTTGTGGTCGACTTCAGGCTGGAAGCCTTCGTTCAAAAAGTACTTCTCGACGGCATCGGCGACGCCGCGTCCTTCGTGGATAGCCCACACGACTAGCGACTGGCCACGGCGGCAGTCGCCAGCGGCAAACACGCCTTCCACCGACGTCGTGTAGTTGCCGTACTCGGCGCGGATGTTGCGGCGCTGGTCAACCTCGAGCTGCAGCTCCTCGGCGATCTTCTGCTCCGGGTGTGAAAAGCCCATCGAGAAGAGCACGAGATCGGCCGGAAAGGTCTCTTCCGAGCCTTCGACGGGTGTGACCTCGCCCGTGTCGCGGTTCTTGACGGCGCGCTGCGTGATCACGTGCGTAACTTCGCCGGCCTCGTTGCCCTTGAAGCCCCGTGTGAGCATGCCGTACTCGCGCGGGTCGCGGTCAAACACGGCGCGCGACTCGGCGTGGCCATAGTCGACACCGTAGATGCGCGGGTACTCAGGCCACGGATTGCTCGGCGCGCGCGACGGCGGCGGCTGCAGGTTGATCTCGAGGTTCACGACCGACTTACAGCGATGGCGCATGGCGGTCGCGATGCAGTCTGTACCCGTGTCGCCGCCACCAATAACCACGACGTCCTTGCCTTCGGCCGTGACAAAGTGGCGGTCCCAGCCGCTCTGCAACTTGCCGTCGACCGTGAGCAGTAGCCGTTTCTGGTTCTTGGTGAGGAATTCCATCGCGTAGTGGATGCCCTTGAGGTGACGGCCCGGGACGTCGCCCACGTCACGCGGCACGGTCGAGCCGATGCACAGCACGACAGCATCGTGCTCGTTCTGGAGCTTCTGGATCTGCATGTTCACGCCGACTTCGGCATTGGTCACAAATTCAATACCCTCTTCGCGCAGCAGCTCCACGCGGCGGTCGACAGTCTTCTTCTCGAGCTTCATGTTCGGGATGCCGTACATGAGCAGCCCACCGATGCGGTCCTCGCGCTCGTACACCGTGACCGAGTAGCCCTTCTGATTGAGCTGATCGGCGGCGGCGAGACCCGCCGGGCCTGAGCCGATCACGGCGACCTTGAGCCCGTTGCGGCGCGGGATGCGCGGCACGATCCAGCCTTCTTCCCACGCGCGGTCGACGATCGCGTACTCATTGTTCTTGATCGTGATCGGGTCGTCAACAAGGCCGGCGACGCACGCTGCCTCACACGGCGCCGGACATACGCGGCCGGTAAACTCGGGGAAGTTGTTGGTCTTATGGAGCCGGTCGGCAGCCTCTTTCCACTCGTCGCGGTACACAAGCTCGTTCCACTCCGGGATGAGGTTGTGCACGGGACAGCCCGTGTTGGTCTGGCAAAAGGGCGTGCCGCAGTCCATACAGCGCGCGGCCTGGACCTTGCGCTCGCCCGGGTCGCGCGTCAACGTGTTGATCTCGCCCCAGTCGTGGAGCCGGTCCACGGGGTCGCGGTAGGCATCCGGCTGTCGCTTGAAGTCGATGAACGCGCGCTCCGAAACGATCTTGCCCTTGGAGCCGTCGCGCTTCTCAAACACATCGGCTTCTTCGGTGGCGGCTGGGGTCGAAGCCGAAGAAGACGACGCAGCGGCCGAGCTCAGCGGACGCGTCGCACGAGACGAGCGCACCGTACGCGACGTCGTAGCTCGAAACGAGCGGCGCAGAGAAGGCTGCATTGGTGCCAACACAGAGACGGAAGGATAGAAAGAGAGGGGCGTGCGCGCGAGGCCGCCAATTCTGAAGTGAGCTCGTCGCCGATGTTTAGATACATCTCTTCGCGGCACCCGCAGAATATCAATTCTTTTGCAATTCATTTCCAATTCATACGTGCAATTCACACGTTGAGCAATCGACGAAGCGGAACAAAAAAGTTTGGAACAGAAGCTGAAGAGTGATATCAGCGATGAGAGGTTATTCGGCGGTGATGGCGGAAACACCGAGGCAAACCGCACTGTCAGACGGACACGGACGGGAGTCTGATTCTAGATTCGAACCCCAAGTGCGAAACGTACGTTTAGATGGCACTCTCAAGTTGAGGATATCTTTCTTCGATTATGTGGGCGGTGCTCTTTTTCCCTGTTCGTGTGCTCAGTCCCCTCCGTGGGCGGGCGGGTGGCCCAGAGGGCAATGGCTGAATGCACAAGCACGCGTTGGGTTCCGCTTCGGCTTCAGTATTCATTCTGAGAGGTTCACTGGCACAGCTCCGTGAGTGATCAGAACGTTTTTGGACGTGCAACAGCGGTTTGGCCAAACACGTCGAAACTTTCCCACTTCCGCACATCATCCTTCATCATCCGGAGAAAGTCGCGTCCGGCGTTCTGGACCACGGAGGATGCACAAACCACATGAGGAACCGGACAAATGGATGGTGGCGATCCCCACTGCATTGGCCCGAAGCACCCGGTTTGCAGCCATCTATAATACCTTTGTTGTGATGCTGGACGCGGCGGAAGTCTGGACGGTGATTTGATGGACTGTTTGTTGGCAGTGGCTGTTTCGAGCAGTGCGTGGGG
The DNA here is from genome assembly GCA_023337735.1 of Pythium biforme. Taxonomy (NCBI): domain Eukaryota; phylum Oomycota; class Peronosporomycetes; order Pythiales; family Pythiaceae; genus Pythium; species Pythium biforme. The sequence goes on from JAADXJ010000264.1 coordinate 20,204, forward strand.
TTCCTACGTTGCGGAAATGGCTCGCTGCCCATTAGACGCTGTACAGTCGAACATGTAATGGGCGACCAGAGTGCAGGACTCCTGTGGGTCTCGATAAGGCTGAGAATACGTATTGGCCACTCATGACAGATCCTGGTCTTCTCTCTCGTCTGCTGGACAGGGAGTGATGCGGACCGGAATGCGTTCGGTGTTGAAGTGGTATTGGATTTCAGCGAATACCCTTAACAAGCATTCATTGTATTAAAATCTGGAATATGATTCTCAATCAGGACATCCAAATACTGTCAAAATCGATACGTCGTTCAATTGGTCAAAACCCTGGCCCAAATATTTTGCCGCGCCAAAACAGTTCGGGAACGCAGGCAAAAACGAGCAGCGAAGAGGAAAACGAAGACGCGCGCGTGTGAACGACTGTCGGAGGATACATGGGCCTCGAAGCGTGATGGGACCGCGCGCAGCGTTGTGGTCATCGCTGTCGATAGTCGTTTTAATCGCCGAAATCGGATCGAAATTGACGTCAGCGCACTCCTGTGACCAGTCAAAGTTTCCGTCGCGCTGTCGTGTCGGCCAGTAGACGTGTGTATGCTCGACTTCCACGGGGCGAGGAGAGCGCCTCTGCAAGACAGAGTAGACCTGAGAGAAGGGGGTTGAAATGCGTTCCTTTTTGATGTGAATTGAAGCGTGTTCCGGATCGGCACCGACGAGGGCGACGGTCCCGATGCTAGCGGGCTGTTACGTTCGGCTTGATTTGAACTTCAGTTGAGTACTCGAAGAGCGCGGCCGTGGATCAACCCTCCAGACGCGATCGTCATGATGGGGACAGCTACAACTATCAAGAGGCAACGGAAACAGTGCTCAAGAATCACGATGGGAAGAACTTGCGGTCCATGGCCTTGCAGTCAAGATGGCGATGAGCCATGAACGAATTCAAGTCCAGCAACGAGAGCAGTGGGTTCAACTGGGCGTAGTATCGAACAGCTCAAGATCGAGGATTCGTGGTCATCAAGTTTGAGCGTAGTAAACAAGTCGTCGACCCAGATTGTTCGACTTTTCTTCGAGCATGGTGCTGCCATAGTTGATCGAGCCGTAAGTGTCTCGCGCCGAGTCGGGCATCTAGCGATAGTATCAAGACAGTCGCGTTGCTTCGCGCGACGACAACCCGGGATATCGTACAGAAAGAATGAGGACCAACGGCCGAAAGATCGTACGTGTGTGACAGATCACGGGAACATGCACACAGTTATCCCTACATCTCTCGTCTGGTCGGCCCATGCTACCAAGGACCACAAGAAAGAAGTCCAGTGAGCCACAGTTCACAGCAGCGACGATTTCTCAAGTCACGACAGCTCGTGCTACTCTGCAACTGTATATTGCGCTCAGCAGCCTTCACCGCCAGCGATGAAGTAGCACGACGTGCTCTCGAAGATACCCATGAGGTTGGTCGTGACCAACCACACGAAGGCGAACGTGATGAAGACGATTGTGATGATGCCGGAAACCTTGATGGTCCCACCCGTCTGCTTGAGGTGCTGCGTCGCTCCTTCTACGGTGGCAGTACGAAAGAGAAGAGCCACGAGGTGGCCGTGCACGTGTCCATGATGAATATCGTGTACGTGATATTCCAGCGGACCGCGTTCGTGTCCTCCTTGATGCGTTCGTTCGAGAGGTCCCAGTTACTGTCGGGAGTACGCGTGAGTGTCGCGGCGAACGGGGAGCCAAGGTCCAAGACAGTGGTCAGTAATGGTCAGTAATCCGAACATGGCACCTTCCTGACCTTCACCGGCGACTTCAATGATGACGAATGTACCGATCAAGTAGTTGACACCGTACGCGAGGTTGGAGGCAATGGGGAGACCGAACCGGAACCACTGACTACGGACAACGTCCCATACCGTCAGGGAAGAGGTAGTGGCATCGAGCGAACACGGTAGCAATCCAGTGGCCACCGTCATCGTACGCCAGTTCCAATGGAGGCCGTACTTCCCCGTGGCCGCGATACCGACCATGTACACGAACGAGCCGACCGTGCCGAAGACAGAGTATTGTTGAGTGGTGTGACGTGGTTGAGTATGCTCTGGATTGGCGACGATGAAGTGTGCACGTGATCGCGACGAACGTATTGGCGAAGAACAAGTAGAACATGATCTGGTACACAGCGCGCGACTACGTCGGGATGATTGGCATCATACAGATCGCAAGAATCAGCATCAGTGTCGGGAACGACAGCGAAAAGTTGAACGTGTCGCCGTACTCGTGACCGTAGAACTCTAAAACCGTGACGAGCTTTTCGACCACGTTGAAGGCCGTGCGCGTCGCGTAAATGGCTGACTGCGTCGTACCGCGCACCTCGAGCGGCTCACGCTGAGAGAGTTCGACGACCATAACGCCATCGGCACACAAGTTCGAGAGCAAGTAGCCGAAGGCACTGAACATCATGATGATCACGTACTTGACACCGCTGTTAGGGGCGCTCTCATTGACGGTCAACAACGCGGCAGCGTACGCATTCGAGTCCAGATCGGGGTCGATGTTAGCGTCGTACGGGTTGGCCCAGTACGGCTTGCTCATAGGCGTGAAGGCCATGGCGAGCGGCATGATGTCGAACTCATGGAGTGTTTACCTGTGGGCGGGCGGACAAGATCCGATGGGCTCAAAGAGTGGCAACGAATCGGCCTGCGGATCGATGAGGAGCGTGTGCACATAAGCGACAACTCCAATCGTCTCATCTGGTATGTTAGAAGCGATTTGGCGATGGTCAAACGGGTTTGATGAGCTATGTGAGGATCCGCTGAAGCGATGAAGGTTCACTGACGAGATTGTTGTGTGCTTTCAGTTGCGATACGTGGCATCGATCGAGGGGACACGTGCGGTGACTCTATTTTGAAAGACAGCCCGCTGTCTTGTCGTCGACAAGGGCCTAGCGGACGCGGAGAACATGCATGCGAATTGTACACGAGATCGCCGAGCTTACCGGCGCCTCTTGTCGTCTTCCATTGACATCGCAACGGAACCAACTTCAATCGATTCGTCAAAGCAAATCAAGCACGACTCTCAGGCACACGGTTTCGAGACTCATAGCCGAACAGCCGTACCATGCCAGGTGGACGCGCTTTGCTGCCACGAATACGGGCAGAGGCTGCGCCCGCATGCCAATTTGCGCCGCGCAGATTGAGTTTGCTCGATATCAAGGCCCCAACACGTCTGCTCCCCAGTTCTAGCAGCGAGAACAAACACTAATGTGTTTTCTATGAGCGTTTCAGCAGTGAGAGACCGGATCAAGTCTTCATGGAATTCACTTTCGCGGCGTTGATACGGGCCAATCCAGCTCACGTCTTGTTCGTCTGCCCAACACATGAGGTGTTGACGAAATCCTTGAGCGATCCGCGATCAGATCGACGAAGCACATTGCGGAAGTACAGCGATCTGTTCAACATTTCTGCGCGTGCTTTTCACTCCAAGGTCACACTGCCTCAGTCCGGCACGGCACCACGGAAAAGAGTCCACGACGCGATCCCCTACTCGAGTCTATCGTCTTCACAGTCAAGAAGCTGTTCGGATGGCTGCGTGATCAACCTGTCCGCACATGAAAGAACAATCAAGGAAAAAAGACGGCAACGACAAAGTGTGGACAAGAAACGAGTCTATTACTGTCTCCTCTGATACTGTGCTCTGCCGAGAATCGATGAAGCCTGATGAACGAGCACCAGAAATGATGGGAAGCAAACGACACTGACGAGCGGATTTCTCGCACTCAAGTACATGCTGCGCTTAGCAGCCGTCGCCACCGGCGATGTAGTAGCACGACGTGCTCTCGAAGATACCCATAAGGTTGGTCGTGACCGACCACACGAAGGCGAACGTGACGTAGGTGATCGTGATGATACCCATGATCTTGCTGGTGCCGCCGTTACGCTTGAGCTCCTGGGTCGCCTCCTTCTGGGGCGGGAGCGCGAAGAGGAAAATCCACGAGATGGCCGTGCACGCGTACATAATGATGACCGTGTACGAAATATCCCAGCGGGCGGCGTTCGTGTCCTCACGGATGCGGGCGTTCGAGAGATCCCAGTTGCCGTCAATGATACGCGTGACGGTCGTGGCGAACGGCGACGAGAGGTTCGAGACCGTTGTGAGCAGACCGTACATGGCACCTTCATGACCTTCACCGGCGACTTCGACGATGACGAACGTGCCAATAAGGAAGTTGACACCGAGCGGCAGGTTGGCCGCGACAGGGAGGCCCAAGTAGAACCACTGGCTACGGATGGCGTCCCAAATGGTCGGGAACGTAGTGATGGCGTCGAACAAGCTCGCAATCAAGCCCGTCGTGACAATCATCCAGCGCCAGTTCCACTGGAGACCCCACTTGCCTGTGGCCGCGATACCACACATGTACACGAACGAGCCAATGATGCTGAAGATGTTGTTGTTGAGCGGCGACACGTGAACAAGGATGCTCTGGATCGGCGACGACGCGGTGGTCGTGATACCGGCAAACATGTTGGCGAAGAACAGGTAGAACATGGTCTGGTACACGGCCCGCGACTGCACCATCTTCCAGAGGTCACGGAGGTACTCCGAGAAGACCGCCGGTGCGTGCTTCTCTTCCTTGATAAAGAACCACGTAATCGGGATCACGGGGAGCATGCACACGCTGAGGATCAGCATGAGCGTCGGGAACGACAGCGAAAAGTCGAACGTGCCGCCGTACTGGTGGCCGTTAAACGCGAAACCAGTGATGAGCTGACCCACGATGTTGAAGCCCGTGCGCGTCGCGTAAATGGCCGACTGCGTTGTGCCACGCACCTCGAGCGGCTCACGCTGCGCGAGCTCAACGACCATACCATCGGCGCACACGTCTGAGAGCAAGTAGCCGAAGGCGCTGAGCATCATCATGATCACGTACTTGCCGCCGCTGTTGGGGGCGCTGTCGTTGGCCATCGCCACGGCAGCAGCGTACGCATCCGCGTCAGCATCGGGATCGAGGAGGCTGTCGTCCGGGTTGACCCAGTACGGCTTGCCCATGGGCGTAAAGCCCATGACGAGCAGCATGACGATACAGATCGTCCAGCCGATGACCATGTACGGGCGACGACGGTAGCCGAAGATCGGCACGCAGTCCGAGAGCACACCGTAGAAGAACTTGAAGGACCACGGCAACGCCACAAGAGTTGACGCAGTGAGCGCCGTAGCGCCACTCGCATTGAGGTAGTTCTGCAGGATCGGGTAGATCGTTCCGGGCATGACGGCGTCGACGAGACCGACGGCGGCGTACTGCGCGACGACACCAAAGTAGTCCTTGCTGAGAAGGTCAGGACGGCCACCGGCACGAAGGGCACCCGACTCAATCTCGAGGTCGGGCGTCTTGGCGTCGACGTAACCATTGCCGTCCTTGGATACGTTGCTGAGGTACGACACGCGCTGGGCGATGTCGAGCTTGGCTACCTTGGACGTAGCCATGGTCGTGGGATTCTCTTGAAGACTCTGGCGGGTGGGCTTGAGCTCGACTCGGCGACTTGTGGAATGAGCAAGTGATGGTGGTGGCTCGATCAACCAGGAAAGAGACCATGAAGGGAAGACTGGCCTCAAGGATAAAGGGAACGAACGCAGGACGGTCCCCAAGGAGACCTTCTTCTCGATCAGTTGTGGTCAAAGGCCGTTCCCGTGTGCACAAACCTGGCTGAGCCGGGAGAATGACAGGCGCGCGGGAGAGTCTAGCATCAGTGCCACTGTTCGTGACCCTTCGAAGGAGATGGGCGTTGGTGTGACGGACCGTGCGTCAAGGCCCAATGCCAAGTTTGCCAAGATTGAAAACCGCCGCTTTGCCCGTGATCTTGGCAGCCCCTCTGAACGGTAATCCAGCAGTTTCCTAGCGCGTGGGGATCCCACCACTACGTATCGCAGATTGCCTGTGAAGGCTGCACAGCCGGGTTGCTAGGTGAAGCCTTGGTCAGCTTGTAAGCAACGTGTGGAAGCACCGTGTGATGTGCGCCTCTGGACGAAGTGTAGCTGGCAGAGCAGCACGCAGCCGCTATCCTGTGTTACGGTTATCGAGTCACATTGAAGAGCGGCCATCCACGCCTAGTACAGTATGATACACTGCCCAGCACCAACGTGCCATGAACTGTCCCTTTCAAAGAAAAAAGAAGCATCGCGACCGACGACAAGATCCAGTCCAAGACTGCGCAAGACGTGCGCCGTGGGCGACTTCATCCAAGATCGCCGTCGAAGCACTGAGATCTGCACTGTACGGGCGAGCGGCACGAAGCGCTCTATAATACCATAGGGTTTGCTGTCTTGCAGAGCCTCGCTCGCCGGTCACTAGAAGACCATTTTCTTGTGATCCGGTCAAGCCGTCCTGTCACGGGACGACTTGGCCGGATCACAAGAAACGGTCTTCCAAAGTGTGTAAAACCAGGCGATGCAGTGTGTTTGTCGGTCCGGACCTTCTGGTCAAAGACTGCTCCATTGGAGCAGTTACGGGAGCCTCCAAGACGTGGAGGCAGATCACAGACTTTTGGGTCTGCTCTGCGCTTCTTTTCTTCGCAAGGCAAGTGTACTCATCACGGGCATTCGTCTGGTTCCGAGCGTACAAGATCGGCCAGTTCCTTGATACACGCCAGAAAGTTTAGTAGTACAACGAAGTGCGATGCCACGGTCTTCGCGGTATTAACGTATTAGTCTGGCGTGTGGACGACGAGACGACAGGAAGTCGACGAAGAATGGCAAATGCAACGGGGTTACGTGCATGGAGCGATGGTTGGGCTGCGCTACGGGGTCTCGTCGTATGCTGCCGCTAGTACAACACACCGGAGAATAATACCACAAGCACACTCGGGATGCTGCATCTCCTCGAACGCTCAGGTGCTATGTACCGGGTCCGCGCCAGCTCGGGATCGCAGGTCCACAAACCAGTGGAAGAACCAACCCCATCTTCTTCCCTGATTGGCAAATGCCGACAGTGGGACTGTGTGGAACGGGATGCCCAGAACGGGAAGCTTTTGATGGGCGGGACACCCAGAGCCGTGCATATGTACACTGCACACACACCAATGGGTCCGTCTTTTGTCGCCCATCATGGGCCCCATGGCCCCACGTCGACGACGCCGCGCCGCAACTCGCAACAGCCGGCAGGTCCTGGAATCCAGCGACTGGATGCGTGCGTGAGCATTCTGGCCCCGGCCGGGCCGGGCCCAGAATGGGAATGGGGATGACGATGTGGCAGGAAGGTCCTCAGGGATGAATTCCGGCCCTGATACAGGGCTGTGATGACCACAGTGGTCACCACTGTGGTGGGCCTGCATGCACGCGCCTTGGTGATGGGTCGCCGAGGTACACTGCTCTGCCTGTATTATACATGCACTGGTACTGTATCACAGACGAGGGAAGCGAGGTCGAAGACGAGAAGCAAAGACAAACCAAGAAAACACACAACTGTACTGCCAGGGCCCTAGCAGCCGTCGCCGCCGGCGATGATCAAGCACGACGTGCTGTCGAAGATGCCCATGAGGTTGGTGGTCACAGACCAGACGAACGCGAACGCGACGGAGAGCACGGTGATCGCGCCGAGCAGCTTGCTCGTGCCGCCCTTGTGCTTGAGCTCCTGCGTGGCCTCCTTCTGGCGCGGTAGCGCAAACAAGAAGAGCCACGAGACGGCGCTGCTCGCGTCCATGATGAGGATCGTGTAGGTCAAGTCCCAGCGCATGGCGTTCGTGTCGGTCTTGATGTGCTCGTTCGACAAGTCCCAGTTGCGGTCGATGATCTTAGTCAGCCTCGGTTTGAGACCGTCGTGAGCCCGTACATCGCGCCTTCTTGGCCTTCGCCGCGAGCTCGACGATAACGAATGTGCCGATCAAGAAGTTGGCGCCGTACGGAAGCTGCGCGGCCATGGGCAGGCCGAGCCTGAACCACTGGCTCCGGAACGCGTCCCAGACCGTGATGAACGTCGTCATGCCGTCCAAGAGCATGACCGTCACGCCCGTGAAGACGATCATCGTGCGCCCGCTCCAGTGGACCGTACTTGCCCGTGTTGCCGACCATGAACGCGAACGAGCTGATGATGGGCGAGAGCGTGTTGTTGATGGGTGTGACGTGGACGAGGATCCTCTACACGGGCGACGACGCCGTGTACGTGATGCTCGCAAACATGTTGGCGAAAAACAGGTAGAACATGACCTGGTTCACGACCGCGGTCTGCACGGCCGTATAGCGTTCGGTCATGTACACGGAGAAGACGACCTACCGGACGACGATGACATTGCTCCAACCGCTGGTCGATTCCGACACCCAACACGCATGGACCCCGCCGGTCAGCCACGACATCATCGCCACGATCACCGCTCGCGCAGACGCGCTCAAGTCCCGACTCACCCCCCCGGAAACGACCACGACCGATCGCCATGACGACCACCGCCCCTCCCCCCCGAGGGCCACCCACGCCTAGTTAGGCTTTAGCCAGTTACGAGTAGGATTATGTCTCGGACGGCATATCGTCCGCCCCATGAATATGACCCTTCTTCCAAAAAAAATGTGCACGGAGAAGACGTGCTTCTCCTCCTTGATAAAGAGCCACGTAGTCGGGATGATCGGGCACATGACGATACCCAGGATCAGCATGAGCGTCAGGAACGACAGCGAAAAGTCGAATGTGCAGCCGTACTCATGGCCGTTAAACGCGAAGCCCGTGGTGAGCTGGCCGACAACGGTGAACGCCGTCCGCGTCGCGTAGATCGCGGACTGCGTCGTGCCACGTACAGCGAGCGGCTCGCGCTGCGCGAGCTCGGCCACGACGCACGCGTCCCAGAGCAAGTAGCCGAAGGCGCTGAGCATCATCATGATCATGTACTTGCCGCCGCTCGTGGACGCATCGGCGTTCGCGCGAGCAACCGCGGTGGCGTTGGCGTCGGGTTCCTTGCCAACGTCGATGTTGGCGTCTTCCGGGTCGGCAGCGGCTTGCCCATGGGTAAACAGCCCATGATGATCAGCATGATAATGCACACCGTCCAGCCGGTGACCATGTACGGGCGACGACGATAACCGAAGATCGGCACGCCGTTGAAGAACTTGAACGACCAGGGAAGCTGCACGAGCGTAGACGCCTTGACGGCCGTCGCGCCGTTGGTGTTGAGGTAGTCTTGGAGCACTGGGTACACGGTCGTCGGCAGCACCGCTTCGATGAGCCCGACGGCGGCGTACTGCGCGATGACGCCAAAGTAGTCCTTGCTCAGCAGGCTGGGCGCGCCGCCGTGGCGCAGCCCGTCTCGACGCCGAGGTTGGGCGTGTTCAAGTCGACGAAGCCGTCGATGTCTTTGGTCTGCGAGACGTTGCTCACGACTGACGCGCGCTGAGCAAAGTCGACCTTGGTGTTGAGGGGCGTCGTCATCGCTTGCGGGGAGAGGAGACCTTCGCGTGAGTGTGACGTGAGCTCGGTGCGGCGGGAAGCGGAATGCCAGATTGCCTACCGACCACTTGCGCCGGCCGAGGGCCGCAAGGGGGAGGC
>JAADXJ010000265.1:0-29522 GCA_023337735.1 Pythium biforme
CCAGACCGTGTTGAAGAAGGAGACCGGTGAGTTCGTCACGCTGCACGGTGTTCAGAACCCCATCCCGTCGCAGTTTGGCGCCAAGAACCACGGCGGTGTGCTATGCTTCCCGACGGGACGACACCTCACGGTGATTGCCAAACTCTTTGAGGAGGGCAAGCTCCAGGCGATTGTAGACTCGGTTGTGCCGTTCGAGAAGGCACTGGAGGGCGTCGCGCGTGTCAAGTCGCGCCGTACCGTGGGCAAGGTCGTCGTCAAGGTGCTCAACTAAACGATGTACCGTCGGACGGCTCGAACCCCATGCGTTGAACATGGCGTTATAGCCCAAATCAACACTAGTAGTGGCACATTTAATTTTTCGGTGATAAAGTATTACACTGCCGCTGCGCAAGAGCTCTTCTCCACGGCGATGAAGCACCATGAACGTCTCTGTCGGGACACCCGACAGAGACGTTCAGACGTTCTGTGCTGGTCCCGAGTCGGGACCAGCACAGACAACCTTGTAATTCACTTCAACTCTCGTGATGGTCACGCCAACGTGGCGTCCTGCGGCACATAAACCATCCATTTGAGGGGAGATGTGAAATCTCAGTTGCGCGAGATCTATTTGCGGCGAACGCGGGGCCTCAGTATCTTATGACCGTGGTCCAGCACTCCTCTCGCGGTGGTGTTCCCGTGGCTCTGGCTGGCTGTCAACGACGGCGTTGCCGAGACGCCGGGATCGTCGATGGGGCGCCACCAGCGACGCGGGTATGTCGGCCAGACGAACGTGCCTTCCACTCACAAGCACGCTCACCCCGGTGGTGTCGACAGAGAGCCTCTGTTCCCTGCGGCCAACCAGTTCAGTAGCAACACCAGTGGTTCTCCGACATTCTACTCGCCGTCGCGAAAGCGCCAGCTTCGCACCAAATGGAAACTCGACTTGGCACCCGTACCGCGACCGCTCGAAGGTCTCCACGACGCCAAGCTCGGGCGCCACGAGAGTGAGACGCCAGAGGTAAAAGACTGCGTCGGATTGTGCGGGATTACAAATGGTGTGGGACTGACGCGTTGCGGCGTGTCATAGTCGGTGTTAGCCGCGAGAATCGAGAACGTTCAGGTACTGACCGTCGCTGGAGCATCGCGTGCGTCGTATTCCGGGGGCACACTGACTTTTTCTCTGCGATGGTAGCACGAGCGCAAGTCGTTCAAAGATGAACCTTGGTACCGTAGTCCCATCGGCGCCGGCTCCAAGTCGTCGGTGCTTCTCGCCGCGCTCAAGCAGCACGATCACAACGACACGGGCTTCTTGCCGCGCACGAGCATTCTGACGGCGCTCCAGCACTGCCACTTTGGGCTCTCGGAGCAGCACATCCACAAGCTGCTGAACCGGTACGACCCGGTGCAGGACCAGATCCACTACAAGACCTTTGTGCAGCACCTGCACTTCTCCGAGGCGACCCCAACTCTTGCGGACGACCACGACATCATCTTCCGCCACCGAACGTACCTCGAGCAGATCCGCGACCACGCCGCAAGGCTGCTTGACTACGCCCCGGTCATCGAGCAAGTTTCGAGCGGCTCGCCAACAAATACGCTTAAGCTCTCGCCGTTGGCCGCAACAACTACGGTCCCACAGCGAGAGATGGTCACGAACCACGAACCGAGCGTTGTGCTGGGCAACTCGCCCATGCACTCGCCTTCGCGCCGGCTCGCGCCATTGTCCGAGCAGGTGGACGCTTCCAGCCCTACGAAGAACACGTTATGGGCGGACGACGACCGCTTGTCGTTTGAACACGACAAGCAGCGGCGTGCACAGCGCGCACAGGCCAAAGCCGCGACGCTGCTCGCGCATATCAGCCGCATCGACGCGTACGCGCGCCGCCAGGACGCCGTCGCAGTGCAACAGGAAAGTCTGCGGATCGCGCACAAGGCGCTCCACCACGGCGAGCACCTCGCGCGCGTGTTCGACGAGCAGCACAGACAACTGCACCGGCTCGAGCACCAAGGCAAGGCGCTCGTGGACTCACCGCAGCGTTGTGCCCAGCGCACAGTGAGCAAGGACTCGATGTTCTACGTTGACCCCAACGGTGGATGACAGCAGGTTTTTAGGTAAGGTGGAGAGAGAGATTCTATATATGCACGATGCGGACTATATCGCGCGAAGGGACACCTGGACACACACTGGACGAGAAGACAACGAACGGGCACGGCAACCAGATGAGATCACTCGTCAACGGTGCATTTGACTGAAAGATCCCACACCCGTCCGTCGATTGGGTCCATGGATAGGCAGCGGAAAACGGACGAAAGCTGCCATCTTCCAGCACGTCAAGCGCTCGAGCGACTATTGCGCTCAAAGACAAAGAACAAACGAGGCCACGGAGCATCCTTTTCCAAGGAGTTACGGTAGCATCGCATCAAGTCAGTCTGGGGAGGGGAGAGTATATGCGCTTTTCATTTTGTTTTGGGTCCGAGTCGCTGTGGTTATTGATCTTCAAAGTGGAAAATGCCGCCATCGTACGAGCCACGGCGCTCGGGTCTCCGGGGTGGCAGGCCGGGCAGCTCGTCCATTGCCGTCGTCCGTGGCAGGTCCGAGGAAGATGCAGACCGCGAGCCGTCCAGCGACAGGCCTTCCATGCCGAACACGGGGTCTTCTTGCATGTCGCCGCCACTCATTCGATCGTCGCCAAAGAAGTGGTGGCGGGACGTTGAGACGAACGAATTCGACGGCTGTGCGCGGAACGACGGGTCCGATATTCTTCGCGAGCCGACGATGCCAAACGACCGCGCTTGCTGCTGGGCTTGGTGGTGGCGGTGACGTTCCTGTGACTGTGAAAGCTGGTCCTCATCCAGGCGGCGCGCGTCAAAGCTCGGTCGTCGCGCCTGACGCATAGCGGACATCATCGCCAGCGCCGGTGACTTGGATAAATCGAACTCTTCAGATGCTCGCGGGGATGGAACCCTACAGCGAGACAAAACCAGAACACTTAGAGACTTGGATCTGTGGTCGTCCAGAAAACGCACACATACACAAACGTACCAGGAGCGCGGCTGGGCTGGCGAGCCTTGTCGGAAAAAACCAATGTCGACGGGGCACGAGCTCGCGACTTGCACGACCGAGGCCTCGCGCCGACGGGAGGCGCTGCCCGACTCGCCCATCGGTGCGGGCGGCGGCAGTGCCAGCTCGGGCATCATATCGTCATCACCGTCGGTGCCGCCGAGCATGAAGCTGGGTTCCGGCAACGAGCCGATCACCGGTGCGCGCGGCGGCACGTGGCGCGGTCCAAAGTACGCGGCGCCGTGACCATTCACGACGGGGCACGACTGGGAGATCATGGCATTGGGCGACACGCCGTCATGCGCGGCCGGTGGCGGCTCGTCGGTGCCCGTGGCGGTCGCAGTGGTCGTGCCGATGGGCGAGCTGCGCTGTGATCGATGGCCGTGGCTGATGGGAATGGGGCGCGTCGGGCCGGACATCGCTGTGGGTGGGTGGGTGGGTGGGCCAAATCTTTGCTGTTCTGCTGATGGCCGGGGGAGAGAGCGCGAGAGAGCGTCGCGTGCTTGCACAAGGCCCAGGCGATTCGACTCGACCGTCACTCACTGATACGCACGTGCGCAACAAACGTAGGTTCGTGCCTTCAACCGCGTCGGAGGCGCCGCTTTGGGAAGCCGCGCGGAATTCGATCCTAGAGACCAACACTCGTCTTCTGTGTGTGATACACGTTCGCGCGAACAACGGTCCGTAGCTCTTCGTCCCGAACGCCGATGGAGGCCGTTCAAACGTGTGTGCGTGCCGCTCTTCCGTAGGTGGCCGCCCGTCGTGTCGGTGCGGGCGTGTCGGCGAATCCGCGGGCTCTTCGCAGCGGCGTGCGGCGTGGGGTTCCGTGCGCTGGGGCCGTGTCGCGACGATCGCTTTCGCGTTGGTGGATTCACCCAGCCCACGGACATTCGTTGGGATGAGGGGGAGACCGACGACCCAGACAAGAGCTGATGCTGATTGGTGGTACAGTGTGCCACCATAATGGTACCACCGAGAGTGCTGTCACTGGTACCGAGGATTCGGTACATTCTTCCATTCCTTGATGTGGGCTGGCTTTCTCGCGTTTTCCTTGGATTCGCACTGCTCGACTTTGCTCAAAAACCACTACATTCCCGGTGGTATTTGGATTTTTGCAGTCTTCTATTCAGGTGTAGACGCGAGTTTTCCCCTCCCTTCCCATCTCATCTCCCTTTCGGTCTTTTCGTCGACTTTTGCCCCCGGTTCCATGAACCACACAAGCGGCGGCGGGACAGGAAACCTCGCGGTATATGACGGCAATATGAGCGCCCCTATGAAGCGACAGGCGTCGTCCGTATCGGCGCTGCTAGCAGAAAGTAGATCTTCACCGGCCACTGTCGACCGTCGCGTCCAGATGGTCGCGACCGCACCGCCCGAGCGGCGGATCGAGATTCGCGACGAGAGCGACCCGGCGCCAACTCGTACCGAAGAAGAAGACGAAGAAGAAGCGGCCTCCGCGGTCCCGTCAAGTGATGAACCGTTCCGGAAAGTCGAGACGCCGTCGACGCGCGGAAGCGGCTTCCGCATGATGAGCGGGCTGCGCGCACCGCGGCAGGCGCCGCCGCCGGTCGTGCGCGGCCGCCGCGTGGTCATGTTTGGCGGCATCTCGACGGTCAGTTTGCCGAGCCGCGTGGACGAGGAGTGCGAAGAAGATTTGGAGTCGGAATCGCTTGGCCGCGCGTCGTCGTCGTTTGCGATGACGGCGTCCCACCAGCGTTCGAGCGGCACGCGCGAGGGGGATTTGCGGTCGTCCATGGAGAGCTCGCTCTCCAGCACGACGGCGCTCCTGTCGGAGACCACGCAGCAGCGCTGGTTTGCGCGGATAGACCCGCGCCGCGACCTCAAGTGGTACTCGAACCGGTTTCGAGACGAGCGGCTCGAAGAATCGTACCAGCTCTACACGTCCATGGGCGATCTGCCCACTGCGCGGCGCCTGTTTTTGTTTCTCGTGCTCTTCCAAGTGCTCGCGTTCCTCTTATTCCTGGAGCTCCAGTCGGTGTGCATCGGATCGGACACGCCGGCGCGGTATTCTGCGAACACGACCGACTGTGTGACGTACTTTATGCCCGACGAGTTCCACCACGAGATCAACATTGTGCTTTGGGCGTACGTACCGTTTGCGCTGCTGTACAGCCTCTTTCCGCTCAAGTTCCTCGAGCGCACAATGCGGCTCCGCATCGTCGTGTACTACTTTCGCCGCACGTGGAAGTCGATCGCGGTCGTGATCTTGTTGCTCTGGTCGGTTGGACTGGATGTATACATGCACACACTGCTCTTCGCTGTGCGGTCCCAACGGCAGACAACGATCAACCGGACGGGCGAGACGAGTTGCGCCAAGAAGATCTCAATGGACCGTGATTGGTACGTCGACAGTTTGTTCTTGCAGCTCCACCAGACGCGCGACTACATGAGTCTCCAATACTGGATCCTCGTGTACCAAGCCAAGATCACCAGCACGATCATCATGGCCGTTTTGGCACTGGTTGCGACGGTCACGGGCATCGTCTCGTTTGCGCTCAAGCTTGACTTTCCGCACGTCGTGTTCAACTCGGGAGCGCTGTGGGTGACAATGTTTATGATGCGGATTCTCGGCCCCAACTTCTCCTTGAACTCGCGATCGGAACACACGAAGGGACTCACAGTTTTCTTAATGCTCTCGGCGCTGCTTCCAACGGTTTTGACGCTGATCGCCACGTATTCCGAAGACCGTGCCAGTCGAATCGCGTATGCGTCCAAAGTACGTGCGGAGCGGATGAACACGTCGCTGAAGCTGGACTTGTCGGTCAAGCGGATGGGTCTTGAGAATCGAAACTTGCCGCGCGACGAGAAAGAGATGATGGAGGAAGAGCTTGTGAACGCCAGCGACACGCGCATTCTCAAGAAAGTGTCGATCCCGTTCGTCGAGTTGGAGTTGAAGGACGTTGTCGCGAAGACTCCGAACGGTGATATCCTGCTTGCTGATTACCATGGCACGCAAGTTGTTCTCAAGCGTCTGGCGTTGTCGAGCTGCACTCCGGAAGGTCTTAAGGATTTCAAAGTCAAGGTCCAGATGCAGGCGATGCTGCGGCACCCAAACATTGTGCTCTTCATTGGTGCGACGTACGACAATCTCGCGAACGTTGGCATCGTCCTGGAGTACTTGGAACGAGGCGATGTGTTCTCCCTATTGCGCAGCAGTATCGCTTTGAGCTGGAGCGATCCGTTGCTGAAGATCGCCACGGATGTTGCACTTGGTGTGTCATATCTCCACAACTGCGATCCTCCGCTCGTGCATCGGGACCTGAAGTCGTCAAACTTGCTGTGTACAACGACGTATTCGTGCAAGATCTCAGACTTTGGCGAGTCGAAGCGCCAAATCGCGGGAGGCAGCCTCTTTAGCACGATCGTGGGCACACCCTACTGGCTTGCGCCGGAGATTCTCCGCGAAGAAAAGTACGACACTCAAGTGGACTGCTACAGCTTTGGCATCGTTCTGATCGAGCTCGAGACGCGCAAGGACCCGTACTATGACCACACGGAAGAGAGCACCATTGATATCATGGTCCAAGTCGCGCGTGGCACACTTCGCCCAACGATTCCGGGCAGCTGTACTCCTTGCCGTCGCGATCTGATCATGCGCTGTCTTGATGCCGACCCGAAGCGTCGCCCCAAGATGACGGAAATTTTGCAGTCACTTCAAAACGAAGTGCGGCAGGAAGTGTTTGACCAGAACTCGTTCGACCACAGCCGCGACCGGCGTCGCCTGATGCTCATGCAGCGCCACCAGCGACTCAACCGCCGCGGTGTGAAGGATCTGATGCTTGACAACGACCAAGAGGACGAGTAGATGAATGCAGTGGCGCCCCCTGTGTGTGTGGCGTCTTGCGGCGGATGGTGGTGATTAAGTATTGGCTAGCGGCCGGAGAGATAATGTAGCAAAGTGACATTCGGAAACATTACGCGTCGATGATGGACGCTGCTGTAAATAAAGTATCAGCTAATGAACTACTAGTAACTGCTATGAGTCTTCGGAATCCGAGACGCAGTCACCTTCCCTCGTGTTCGTCGCCGCATCGTCCTGGAACTCTTCAAACGGCCACGGGTCTTTCCACTTCTTGGGTTTGATAAAGCGGACTTGACGGGCATCCACGCCACGGGCCTCCAGCACGCAGCAAAGCGCCGTGAGGCTGCTCAGCTTGGGCTTGAAGTGGCCGCTGTGTGGCTCAATGGCCGAGATTTTGCCGTTCGAGACGTAGATCTTCCCGGCCGCGACGATGGGCACGCCCGCCAAGAAGCTCGAGTGGTGGAAGAAGCCCTTGTTCTTGCGGGCGATGTACAGCGTGTCGTCTTGTGAGAGCACGAAGATCCATTTGCTCAGTGTGTCGGTCTCTATGGGCGTGCGGCACTCGGCAAATGTGAGCGTCCCCATCGTGAACTCGACCTCGAACTGTCTTCGCTGTTGCAGCGAGCAGTACTGGACACGCGTTGCGTCGAGCGCATCGCGCGCGCAGCTAGGAAGCTCCATTTGGCTGCCGCGGCCGTGGTCGAGCCAGTAGAAGAACGACCGGTTGCGGTCATGGTCGCACAGCGACAAGGCCGACTCGGCCATCTCGCGCTTCCACAGTACATGGAACGCACGCAGGTGGAAGCCGTACCGGTGCTTCTCGTCGATGGCTTCGAGCCAAAAGTCGTGGTGCAGCAGCAGAATCGGACTACTCGCGCCGAGACTGCGCGAACGCCGCCGGCGGCCTCTCGGAAGTTGCGTCCGCAGCTCCTCTGTCTCTTCTTCCTGCTTCAGACCTGTAAGCTGGAAGACCAGTTGGCGTAGCTGCAGCCAGCGGTTGATCTTGCGCGGTGTGCTGCTAGCATCGGCCTCGCTGAACGACGACGACGATGACTCGGAGCGGCCGAGAATGCCCTGCAGTTTTCTGGGGGTCGTGACGGGCGCGACGGCCGACGGCGGTGCGTGAGCTGCTAGGACCTGGACAGCGCCGTCCACCGAGTGCGAATATGGAGCCATTAATGGGAGGCTGGACTGGGTGCTGAATTGTAGTCGCAAGAGAGTTCTTGTTCTTGCGGGGGGCGCGTTGTTGCACAGAGAGACGACGCGAGCGAGGGGGAAATTGAACGTGTTCCAATTGTGCTGGTGCTGTCGATTCTCCGCGTCCGCATTGGAAACAGGAGGAAGTGCATCTACTGATTTTGGATGGTATCATCACTCTCAGGAGAGATGACTTCGTGATCGATTGGAACAAGGACTGTCAATTTGATCCTCAATTGCACAATATCGCCTAGCCGAGCGGTGGCTGCGCCGAAGAGTCAGAGAAATGAAGGTGTTCGACACAGTCCATCGCACTGGCGTGACAGTGCGACACTCCCTTGGGTTCTCTATATCCATTATAGCAGGTCACAATAAGTCGAAATGTATGCAGGAAGTGTCACTTCGGAGCGTAAATATTTGCTCTCACAGTAGTCCCTGTTCCATCTTCTGCCCGCGAACCCAGCGGATCCCCTATCCGCTGTACCCACCTTCAAGGAATGAACCACACCATCGAAACACCAAGAAAACCGGTATCAAACTAGTATCCATTCAAGAGTTCCAGTTCACCTCGAAGTTGACAACCATTCCGTCAGGCGGCCAAGGCTCTCGGGAACAAGGGAAATTCCGGATGGTGGACCGTTGGACTCTCCCACCCACGATGGGGCGCCCACCGTGCAACACACACGCCCCCATTAGGTGCGCCGCACCTGGAATCTCGAGGGTGAGCGATGGAGCCCCCACCCAGTGACGTGACGTGGACAAGGGACGTGCTCATCTCGGGTCTGAGGAGCATCCATTCGGTCCCGCCGTGTGATTTGTCCTGTTGTGCGAGGAGGCGACTCATTACGCGATCGGCCGGTCAAGGCACACACGCGCTTCGATAGGAAGCAGCGCCCGTGGCCACCACGATGGACAGTTACTATGGCGGCGACGGCTCCGGGCTGCTCAACGACACAGACCTCGCGTCTGGCGCGTATATGGGCTTCCCTGTCATCTCGACGATTGCCGTGCGGCTCATGGACAAAGACCCCAAGTATGTCCAGTGCGCCATGAACTCGGGGCTCTTCCAGTTTGTCGGTGACTACAGCCTGTACGGCGACTTTGAATACAGCGACTATGGCGGCAGTGGCAGCGGCAGCCGTCGCGGCCCACAAAGCAGCAAAAGCCAGCTTCGCGCGTACGCATCGCTCCTGGGCGTGGATCCCAACTTGTCGTTTGGCTCCTGTCGTCTCGCGTGCGGTGGAAGCCCCAACTATATCACGAATGCCGACTGTTGTGATGCCATGGAACGTCTCCGCAACGAATGCAAGCTATCGGCGTCGGCGCAAGTGTACTCCAACTATACGGATATCTTGGAAGGGATGCTGTCGCTCAAGGACCAGTGTTCGCCCGTGACTGCGCCGACCGTCTCGCTGTGGGTCATCTCGGCCCTGTTGGTGCTGCTGGTCACGACGCTTGTGGTCGCCACCCGGCGGTTGCTCTCGCGGCAACAAGTTGCATCGGGCGAGAACGAAATGGAAGCACACGCGGCAGGAACTGCGATCAAGCCGTCGCCGACAACCAACTCCGCCTGGGAGGCGCTGCTGCTCACGTGGCGCCAGGTGTCGAACCTCGTCTGGAAGAATCTGCGCATCAAAAGAGCCAAGCCCGTTTCGTTTGCCATGGAGGTCTTGTTGCCGCTGCTACTGACCGGTGGCTTGGTGGTGATCGCAAACATTGACGAAATCCTTTCTCCGGGCGGCGGTCGGTGGGATCGCGAGACCAACAACAAAGTCTCGGCACACGTCTCCTCGCCCTCTGGCGGATTCATCTGCACGGATTTCGACGTCGACTTTGGATCCTCGCTCGGCGCACTGTCCGATACAAAGAGAACTTTCTACGCAAATGGCCAAACGGTGGTCGGGCTGTTCTTGCTCATCGTGTACATCAAGTTCGTCTCGCGCACGACGGCGATGATGGTGATCGAGAAGGAGTCGCGTATCCGAGAGATCATGAAGATCATGGGGCTTTCTGACCGCGCGGTGATCTTGTCGTGGATGCTCACGACCGCTGTTACTGCGACCCCGCTCTCGTTCGCAATGGCCGCGTTGCTCAAGTACACGAACGTACTTCCCCACGGGTCGTACATCACGCTCGTCTGGCTGTTCTTCCTGTTCAGTGTGGCGATCACGGCGTTCGGCTACTTCATGACGCCTTTTTTCAACAAGTCGCGAACGGCCGCGATCGCCTCGGTACTTGCGTGGATCGTGCTGTACTTCCCATACTTCGCAGTCCAGTCGAAGCCCAACTCGGCCAAGTACCTTGCTGCCCTGGCGCCTCCAACGGCGCTCGGGCTGGCGGTGGACGAACTCCTGCGCCATGCTCAGCTCGGAAAAGGAATTTCGTACGACATGGCTGTTGCTCGTAAACCCGTTACCGTGCCAACCACCCTCGCTATGTGCGGCATGCTGGTTGTCGACATTGTGATTCTGCTCTCACTCGGATGGTATCTGGACCAAGTTATTCCGCAAGAGCACGGCGTCGCTCGCAAGTGGAACTTTCTGCTTACGAAGAAGTACTGGTCGCGAGAAAATGCAAAGTCAGAAACGACACACCAAGTTCAGACCGATTACGTGGACCTCTCCACGCCATCGGCTGCTCATTCCACGAACGGTGAGAGGGATGCTGACACGGATGCAAACCTTCCCATTGTCGAACCTGTCACGGCAGTGCTGGCCGCGCAAGAGCGGAACGGCACGTGCCTGCAGATCACCCGTCTTCGCAAAGTGTACATCACGGATGACAGCGAGCGCGTCGCTGTGGACGACTTGTCGCTCACCATGTACTCGGGCCAGATCACCGCGCTGCTCGGCCACAACGGAGCCGGCAAGACCACGACCATATCGATGCTCACGGGCCTCACGCCTCCCACCTGTGGAGATGCCGTGCTATTTGGCCGATCCATCCGCAAGGATTTCGACGAGTTGCGTCACATGATGGGAATCTGTCCGCAGCATGACGTGCTGCTTGGTGAACTGTCGGTCGAAGATCATCTGTCCTTCTTTGGAACGATGAAGAACGTGCCACCGCACCTGCTGGCCGATGAAGTGGAGATGATGATCCGCGAAGTGGGTCTCACCGAGAAGCGGAAGGCGCAGTCGAAAAGCTTGTCGGGCGGTCAGAAGCGGAAGCTCAGTGTGGCCTTGGCGTTCATCGGCGGCAGCAAATTGGTCTTCTTGGACGAGCCGACATCCGGGATGGACCCGTACTCGCGTCGATTCACGTGGAATTTGCTGCAGCGCAATCGAAGTGATCGAGTGATCGTGCTAACGACGCATTTCATGGACGAAGCCGACATTTTGGGGGACCGCATCGCGATCATGGCCGACGGTCAGCTGCGGTGCGCTGGCACATCGCTGTTCTTGAAGAACCGATTCGGCGCTGGGTACAACCTCACTCTGATCAAGGCGAGTTCGATGTGCAACGTCGCGTCCGTGACTGAACTGCTCCAGCAGTTTGTTCCAACCGCCTCCTGCTTGAGTAACCATGGTTCTGAGCTGGTATTCCAGCTTCCAGCGGACACAGTCGAATCATTCCCGCGGATGCTCGAAGCCCTGGACGCAGCGATGAACAAGCTGCACGTTGCGCAGTACGGCGTGTCGGTGACGACTTTGGAAGAGGTATTCCTCCGCATTTCTCGAGACCGCGACGCGGATATGAAGAAACCAAGTATCTTGTCCAAGGCACCAGCTTCGTTTGAGTGTGGCAAGGCTTCGTTCGGCTCGCAGTTTTCAGCGTTAGTGACCAAGCGATTCCGTATTACGCGCCGTGATCGCAAGAGCCTGCTCAACTCTATCGCCATCCCGGTGTTACTGCTTCTCATTGCAGCGATCATCCCGGAGATCCAGGTCGCGTCTTTCTTGCCCGACTTTGCCGACTCGGTGCCGACCAAGGCCATGCAGAGTAGCTGTGTCGCCACGCCCTCACCGGAGTCTCGACCGAATACTTTTTTGTGTGAGCAAAAATTCGACTTTTGTGCGATGGGGATCTTCGACTGTGATCCGCAGGCGTGTTGCACGAAGACCAACCCTGTGTCGCCGTCCTACCCGTGCAATGGGTGCAACAACCCATACTCTGACTGTTACAACCCAACGTGCATGTCGGAGACCGGAGCGAAGGCCCAAGCGACGCTCAATTCGTTTCTACGCGCTACCATCGTCGCCCTCGCGTTCGCGTTCATTCCAGCGGCAATCGTGGCGTTCGTCGTGCGAGAGAAGGACCCGGTCCAAAACGCGAAAATGCTTCAACTCATCTGTGGCGCGAAATCGGCGACGTACTGGATCGCCAACTGGACGCACGATCTCATTGTGATCCTCGTACCAGTGTTTGTCGCAGCGGTTATGATCGTCTGCACATCACGCGGGCTCCACAGCGCATCAGCAGACGAGATTTTTGCGATCCTGGCGTTGCTCGTCTCGCACGCGTTGGCGGTGATTCCGATGGCGTACGTTGTGTCGCATCGCTACGAGAAGCATTCGTCGGCGCAGACCGCGCTTCTCGTGTTCGGCTTCGTGACGGGTGGAGCACTCAGTATCATCTCGTTCTTATGCCGCATGATGGATATCGGCCTCACGCAAGAAAAGGACGCAATGCTGCTATCGACACTGGATCGGAGTTATTTGCACTGGATCTATCTGCTCTTCCCGGGCTACGCGTTGAACTCTGGCGTGTACGAGGTTGCCATGCACCGCGTCAGTCACAAGTCGTTGTTAAGCAACGATGGACCTTCGGTGCCACCTTCATTTTTCGGGCTGTTCCCGTGGCTCGGCGGTGGCGAATGCGCGGTGGAGTGTTGGGACAGCCCTGGCGACGGATGCTGTGTGCGCGGGGTGTTCTCGTTGGATGTCGCTGGTGCTCCCGTGCTCTACGGCCTTGCGGAGGCGCTTCTTTTCAGCTTGATTTTGTTCGCGATCGAGAAGAATAGTGTGCGATGGATCAGAGACTCGGGTTCAAGTAACAGGACCGCGCAGGACGAAGAGGACAGCGATGTTGCGGCCGAGCGGCAGCGCGTGAAAGCGATGGAGCCAAGTGCAGCGGACGCAGTGTATATGCGCAACCTACGCCAGCAGTACAAGGGTGGGAAAGTTGCTCTGGACGATTTGAGCCTGTCCATCCCGAAGGGCGAATGCTTTGGGTACCTGGGTATCAACGGCGCAGGCAAGTCGACGACGATGAAGATTTTGACAGGTCAGATGGCGCCCAGCAGCGGGTTTGCGTCACTCGCGGGGTACGATCTCGCGCGAGACCGCGACCAAGCGCGCACGGTTCTCGGATACTGCCCACAGTTCGACTCGTTACACGATCTCCTGACTGTAGAGGAGCAACTGGAGCTGTATGCACGACTCAAGGGAATCCCGTCTGACCAGATCCGAGATGCTGTTGATCAGAAGATCTTGGAGCTGGGGCTTGACGAGTACCGGAACAAGATGACCCGTGGTTTGAGCGGCGGCAACAAGCGCAAAGTGTCGACGGCGATTGCTTTGCTAGGTGCGCCGCGCATCATCTTTTTGGATGAACCGTCGACTGGTGTGGATCCAAGCTCTCGCCGCAAGATGTGGGACGTGATTGCCGGTGTGTGTGCAGATCAAGATTCGTGCGTGGTTCTGACGACCCATAGTATGGAGGAGTGCGAGGCCCTGGCGACGCGCGTGGGTATCTTGGTGAGTGGCAAGCTGCTGTGTCTGGGCAGTGTGGAGCATCTGAAGCAGAAGTTTGGTAAAGGATACACCGTCGAAGTGAAGCTGCGTGAACCTCCCAAGGAACTAGTTGAGAGCACGGTCCAGCGAGTTCACGCAGTTGTGGGAGAGAGCGGCAACGTGACATCTTCCAACCTCGAGAAAGTGTGCAGTGCGCTTGGAGACTCGTCGCGTCGCGAGGAGATTGAGTCAGGGGACGCGAGCGCTCTGGTGCTGACGCAGCTGCTGCGTTCGGACGGGTTGATTCCAGTCTCAACGTTCTGCGAGTGGTGGATCGCGGAAGACTTTGGCACCCGCCTGATGGACTTCTTCGAGGCCAATTTTGTGGGAAGTGACGTTGTTGAACAGCAAGGCTCAGACCACTTCCGCTTCCAGGTGCCGAAGCACGAGAGATTGCGTCCCAGTATGATCTTCCGTACGCTAGAGGATGCGAAGTCAGCTCTCAACATTGTGGATTACAGTGTGAGTGACACGACGCTGGAGCACATTTTCAACACGATGGCGGCGCAACAGGGAGAGGAGCAACTCGACAACGCCCTCGCCGACGGTGTTGCCGTGGTAGATCTGGATGGGAAGACGAACGTCTCGTCTCGCGCGAAACGACGTCGATCCGTGTACCGCCGCGCTAGTAGCTCGCTGCCGTTGATGTGAGCTATTCGATAGCATCACGGTGTGACCCCAGGTTGGTAGCTACGGGACGCCAGTTCGAACATGAAATCTAGCGGGTTCATTAATTTACAATCTCGGTATGACCCCGCTCTCGCTCAATACGTACTTGTCTGTCCAGGGTTCGCAACGTCCACATTGAAGTACGCACGTCCCACACCGGAGACAAGACAGCAATTTCAACGTGTCCCACTTCAACAGTCACGAGTCTCCTTTCCTCGAATTGTTATCATGACGCTCGCCAACTGCCACATCCAGCCAACCGAGCGGTTCGTGATGTCATTGATCAGGATGCGTCTTGTCGGGCTGCTTTCGGTCACCGTCGTCGTTGCTTGGAGCCGCGTCCAAGCAGCGCGAACTATAGGCCTGGCCGCGAAGTCAGGTGTCAAGCGATGGGTGGATGTGTACACGCCCACAAGCAAGTACACCGTCGTCTCCTCTCGCGGGGACTCGTGGGAACTTGTCATGTCTGACGAGTTCAACGTCCCGGGGAGAGACTTTGCTCCAGGCCGAGATTACTTGTGGACGGCACTCGAGCTTCCAGACGGCGTGAACGCTGCGCTCGAGTACTACTCAATCAACATGACGTCCACGACGAACGAATCGGACGGCCGAGGGGTGTTCCAGATCGAGATCCGCGAAGAGCCTAGCGTTGTGTTCTCCGTGTACAATGCCTACACGCGACCGCCGTCGTTTGAAGACCACGTGATGTACTACCGGGCCGGCATGGTCCAGAGCTGGAACAAGTTTTGTTTCCAAGGCGGTTTGGTTGAAGTGCGCGTGAAGCTCCCTGGAGCCGTGTCTCGCGCCTCAGGCAACCCCGACGTGGGCGACGTGAACCAGCGCGTGAAAGCCCTGGAGTACTACCCGACGTGGCCCGGCATCTGGATGATGGGGAACCTCGGTCGCGCGCTTTTCACAGCCTCAACAAACCGAATGTGGCCGTGGAGTTTCGATGAGTGCGACTCGTTGTACAAGCAGAGCCAACGGATTACCGCGTGTGAGGGAAACCCAGGCCACGGGCTAAACACGCACCAAGGCCGTGGAGCACCAGAGATCGATCTACTCGAAGGAGGCGGCACAGACGTGTCGCTGTCGATCCAGGTCGCACCGGGGATGCCCAAGAAGTTCCGTCCCGTTGACCCAGGCACGGAAGACGATGGTGACAAGCTCTGTATCTACAAGGGCACATGCAAAACCATGGGCGCCAATTTCCCGGGCGTCCCCAACGCTACGTACGCGACGCGCGGCTACAATGCGTGGTACCAAGGCCTGCGGTACGCGCCCAGCTTGGCATGCGCGCCAGAAGCTGCGAATATCCAGAACACCACAGTGGTGCTGGCCAACGCGCAGCGAGGCTTCTCGGACAACACGTGTAGCAGCTCCGTGAACGCTTGTCCTGGCTCCCGTGACGGCAATTCGGATCTGAGCCGCCTCGACAACACGTCTTCGCGTCGCTGGGGGGTCAACGTCAATGGCGGCTGCATGGCCCACATCAACGCCTACCGCGGGACGTACCTGTGCGACCCGGACAATACGCACAGCGAGTGTCCGTCTCCACGGCACGACGGCGATGCGAAGACCAAGGCGCTGCCGAGTTTCAACTATCAGATGGATGCGCTGTCTGCGAACACGGGGCTCCCGCTGGCGGCGTACACTGGGTACTTGCGGTACCAGCTCGAGTGGGTGCTGGGACGCGATGGCTACGTGCGGTGGATGATTGAAGACGTGGTGATTTACGAGATCCCGGCCGAGGCGATCGAGAACCCGCCGCAAGACGCGGAGCGTTCGAATCCGAACAAGCTCATGATCGAGGAACCGCTGTACCTGATCTTCAACGTGGCGCTGTCGACAAGCTGGGGCACGTCGCCACCGAACCCTGGACGACCGTGCCGAGGGGACGGCTGGAACGAAAAGCACAACCAGATCTGCGACGACTTCCCGATGTACATGAAGATTGACTACATCCGCATCTACCAGGACACATCGGCGCAGTCGACCATGGCCGTCGGTTGCGATCCCTCGAGCCACCCGACGCGGCAGTGGATCGAGGGTCATTTACACGAGTACGAAGACGCCAGGAACAAGTGGATCCCTGTGCGCGGAGGGGCGCCGTGTTTCTCGCACGATGACTGCACGGTCGGGCCGATCGGGGGCGGGGACCGGAAGATGAAGATCCGCACGGGCAGGTGTTCGGCAAGAGGGACCTGTGAGTGCACGCAAAGATCGTGGGGCGGTCCGCGCTGTACGACCGTCAGTGTAGACGGCAGTGGCGGTGGCTCGGGCGTACCAAAAGGGTTTGGGCCACCCATTGCGATCTCCGCGACTGTCGGCGTGATCGGGCTGGCGCTGCTGCTGATGGCAACGGTGAAAACCACTGCACAGAATCGAATGCTGCGCTGTCCAGCGCCAGAATCATCAGAAACGACACCAGCGGCAGGGAAAGCAGCTGCGGGTCGCGAGAGTCTCACGCAATGATTCCTTTCGACATACCGGTTGTGATTCAAGTGGGTTGGGCGTTCGTTGGGTTCACATGCATGAGGATGCGTGACGAGATATGGAAGAGCTGAACATGAGATTTCACATCGGTGGGGAGAAATCCACTGGAGAAGATCTCGTTTCCGCCATATTTGTAGGTACCAGTACCAGCACGTTGCCCTCGGGCGCGTTGGCCCGCTTCATCGCGGGCCCGCGCGTGATGGCCTCCGACATGAGCAGGCACCGGTGGCCTTGCATGCGCTTGGACTTTTTTCACAAAGCAAATGCTCTCTTTGCGCATGCTGCCGCCGCCCTCGTGGCTCTCGGGCTCGAGCCGCTTGATAGCGACCGTGTGGTACGGGTTCATGTGGTGCATGCACCGCTCAATGCTCAGCGTCGCGAGCGCACCGTCGCTCACGTGGCGGAACGACCACTGCTTGCGCGACGTCCGCACGATCTCAAACAGTTTCCGCCGCCCAAAGCCGTAGATCGTGCACTTATTGAGCCTGCGCAGCGGCCGAAAGTCGCGCTCATCCACCATGTAGACCTACCTACCTACACACGTTACATGCAAAAGATCTGCATGCATCTATCCATCTATTCTAAGGCAGTCGCAGGTCGGCGAGGTTGGTCTACCACGCGCACCCAGCCATCGCACGAGCAACCGGCGTTTCACGAGGAATCAGGGATTCCATTTCCACAGGAAAGTGGCTTCTCCACACCCACGGAGAGCGGAAAGCGTGGGATATCTCGCGAGCCCACACGATTCACGGGCAAGAGACACATGAAGAAGGAAATGGAGATTGTGCACCACCCAGACGACGCAACGAGGTGTCTTTTTTTATAGCTCATGCCATGAAACATGGCATCAGCCTCGGGAACAGCCATCCATCAGGCTGTGACCACGGAGACTGAAACATGCGAAGGAGAACAAGAAGGAACGACCGGCGAGCTGTCCCACCGATCTCCAGCTCCATCACCATGAAGCCACACAATCTGCGACAATCACTTGACGGTCCATATCTCAGTGGATTAAACGATTCCGCACATTTTCTCTGGATCCCAGCTACTTGTTTAGGTGATAGGTACCGTGCATTGCTTACGGTGCGCAGAGTGTTGGTCCAGTGCCCAACAAACGTGGCGATCGTCGTCGTTTCGACCAGTGGGTTAGTGATGACGGTCGGCATGACCGCCGGACGAGCGCAGAGACACGACGTCTCCAACATCCATTCTGAATACAGCATCGATTTCCCGAACTGGAGGGTGTTGAGTCCCACGTGCGCTTCCATCCGCTTCCTACAGTGTACGATCCCGCCCATTCGCCAATCGGCGCTGGATTACGCCTACGACTCGGTCGCGATCCACACTCGGACGTTCATGGCGCGCCGGCGCTGACCTCACGACCCGCGTTTTCAAAACCACTCACTCGCCAACGCACTTCGTTCGTCCCACCAACCCACACATACGCGTCATGGCATTCAACGTGAAGCGCGTGGTGCTCAACCCGCGCGCGTACCTCACGCCGTTCGTGCTGCTGGTGCTGCTGCACCACCTGCCCATTTTCATCGCGTACGGCACGATCTCCAAGCCCACTATGTACGCACAATGCGGACGCCTACGCGACCTCTTCGCGTGGCTCGACGTCGCGTTCATCCTCCACCTCGTGACCACGGCGCTGCTCCTATTGAGCTGCACGATGACACTCTGCTCGAGCGTCTACCGCGTCCACAGGCCCGAGAACGCGCTCATTCTCATGCTGTTCCTCTTGTACGTCACGCATCTCGTGTGGGCCATCTACGGCGAAGGCGCGTTCCCGGCCGACACCATCGACTGCAGCAACGACGCCGACCCGGCCGTCCAAGACGCGGCCGACGCCATTACGTATTTCCAACATTTCGATTTCGTGTTCTCGCTGGTCGTGGTCATCGTCTCGAGCTGCACGTCGTACTTGTGCGGCGTCCACACGAGCAACGACATTGTCGAGGCCGAGAAGCGCTGGCAGAGACGGTGTATGAACATGTTTCGCGTGTTCACGTGCCGCTCGACGCGGTCTCACGCGACCGACGAAGACATTTTTGAGAGCCTGGGCAAGATGCTCGGCAAGTTTTTCGTCGTGCGCTACAAGACGCAGCACTACGAGGGCTTGCAGTTCAACGACCTCATGTTCTGCCTCGGCCTCGTGTCGCGCGCGCAGCGCCAAGAGCGGGAAGACGACGAAGAAGCCGAGCTCGCGGCGCGGAAGCACTTCCCGCGGATCGTCGAAGAGACCAAGCTGCGCGACCTGTCGTTCTACGCGCGGCTCGCCGTGGGGATGTACGGCTGGCCCATGTTCGTGTGGTACACGCCGCTCAAGTGGTTCCGCGTCTTTGACTGTCTGTCGCGGTTCCGGCCGCGAGCGGAAACCACCGAGAGAGGTACGCAAGTCGTCGAACACGACAATGTCGTGACCAGCAACCGCGCGTCCTTTGTGAGCTACACGGGCATCGACGCCGACGCGCTCGTGTACCTCAACTGCTACAATTTCGTGTTCTCGGCGCCGTACTCGATCGTCAAGGACCAGCAGCGCCGCGAGCTCATCATCAGCGTGCGCGGCAGCTTCTCGTTCTACGACTTTGTCACCGACGGGCTCGCCCATATCGTCAACATGGATCCGCTCGAGCTGCCCGACAACGTGCCCGACCGCGACGCCACGGCGACCCACTACGGCATGTTACGGACGGCGCGATCGCTCTTTGGGGATCTACAGCAAGGCACGCGGCAGTCGATCTTTTGGGATTTCGCCAACGCGCACTGCCGTGTCGGCGCCACGGAGCCGTGGACCATTACCGTGTGTGGCCACTCGATGGGCGCCGGCGTCGGCGCGATCTTGTGCGTGCTGCTGCGCCGCGAGTTTCCGGCGACGCGCGCGTTCCTGTACGCGCCGCCCATGCTGTTCGATCCCGTGACGGCCCACTGGACCAAGTCGTTCATGACCACGGCCGTGTTCAGCGACGACATTGTGCCGCGGCTCTCGATCGCCAACGTCACGCGGCTCCGCGACGAGATGATCGACCACTTCAACGCGGTCTCGACCGAAAAGCTCTACAAAGTGCGCTACGGCAAGCGCAAGGCCGTGCCATTGCGTGGCAACGCCAAGGGCAGTGGCAGTGCCCAGGTCGCGCAGCTCGAGATCGACGCCACGGGCTCCACGGCGCCAGCGTCCCCACAGCTAGGTGACGAAGAGGAGCCGACAACGGCCAGCCAACGGGCTGCCACGCACACGGGGCTGCTGGGCATGGACTTTTTGCAGACCACCGAGCTCGACGACGTCCAGGAGGTCGATGTCCCGGGCGAGATCGTCCACATCCTGACCGCGCAGCGCGCGCGCACGTGCGGCTGCACGATGCTGCGCGGCGAGCAGGAACTCACGTACACGCTCCGCGAGGCCGCGTACTTCCGGCGGATCCGCGTCAACTCGCGCGCGCTGCAGGACCACATGGTCCACCACTACGACCGCAACATCCGCCACTTGACCGCCAATTGTCTGGGGATCCCCCTTGTGGACGACGCCAACCAGATCTTGATCGACGTGGACCCGGACGAAGCGGCCGCGGCCACGACGAGCGCGACCAACATCCCCGTGACTGTGGCCAGGCCGTCCGTGACGCTTGAGTCGGCGCAGTCGTACGACGTGATAGGCGACTTCCAGGCGACCGACGCGACCGACGACAACGGCAAGCTCCACGTACGCAAGGCGTCCGTCGGAGCGGCCGTGGCGACGCCCCGCCATGGCAGGGACGTGGAGGAGGCCGCGCCGTACCTGCGCCTGGACGACGCCGTCTGAGGGCATCTATTGAAGCACTATCTAACATACTCTAGTAATCTACAACAACTGCTGTCCATGGGCGTGCATTCGCGGATCGTTCTATTCGGATCAGTCGCGCTGGTGTCCAACGGACGCGTGTGGCGAAAGGCCACCCGTGGGAGAGAGGTGGACTGCGTATTCAGTGGCTGATGTTGCCCCGTTGCATGGTGATCAGTGGCCCCTGTGGGCCACAGTGTCGCATGGAGGGGCGTTTCCCACGTCGGGGAGAGATGATCATGATCAGTGTGGAAAGCACATGAGCACACAGTCGCAGGCGTTGGACACATGAGTATCACACCGTGGACAGTGGATTTGTGCCCCCTCCTACTCCACGTCATACAAAATTCAAGTGAAAGGCGACGGTTTTTGTTCCGCCGACAGCCGTGCCGACCTCAAGTCCTGTGTACCCACTTCAACCTCACAGACCCCACGAAACTGCTCGCTCCACGCGAGACCACAAAAAGGGGATTCCCACCCCAATTGCGCAACGATCGATTCAGAATTGGTGACATTTCTCAGGAATCAGAGGGTCAAATCAGGGGGCTTCGGCGCGTTCCAGAGACCCAGTGTAAAGTGCTGTTCCAGCTGGAACAGAGCAGTTCAGTGATGTGAACATGTTCCCACCCATTCGCCAACTCTGGATGGAGTGCGCAGGTCTCGGACTCCCATACACAGATCTCTGAGCTTCCCTGAAGCGGAAAATCCGGCCTTGTCCTCCCAATAAAGCAGCAGATCGAATAACAAAGCCCCACAACGACGCACAGTTGGCGTCCGTCCAACATTTCGCCAACAGAACCAACACGCCGGCGCCAACAGAACAACAAATAACCGTTCCCCGCGCACGTGCATAGAGAAAGGAAACCCAAGACGGGCAACGGCAACATGGCGTCATCTTCTTCATCGTCTTCGTCTTCCTCCTCCTCCTCCACGTCGACGGCGGCGGCGGCGGTGCTGACGCGCTGTGTCCAGGAAGTGCTTTTGCAGGACCTCGAGTACGCGACCTGCGTCATGGACTCGGGCCTGTTCGCCGTCTCCCAGCGTGCGCCCGTGTCGGCATCTCTGGGACTCGCCGCGGCGCTCGTGAACGCCTCGACCACTTCCAAGACCTACGCCACGGCGCTGCTCGCGAACTCCACCTCGCGCCGCATCGAGTACGGCACATGTGACCTACTGTGCACGGCGCCGACGCTCACGGGTGCGTCGGCGTCCTGCTGTGAGGCCGCGTCCAACATCATGAATTGCAAGTCGACCAACTCAGCGATTGACGGCTGCCGACAAGTGCTCGAGTCGGCGCTCGCGCTTCGCGACCAGTGCGGTATCTCGGCGCAGAACATTGGGCTCATCGCCGCGACGTGCGTGATCGTGGCGGTCATCACGGCGTTTTTGCTCGCAGCCAAGTGGCACGCACGGCAACAAGGGAGGAAGACACTAGAGGCGCTGGAAGCGCGACTCGCGGCCGGTGTGTTGACCACGTGGAGCGCGTTCCTCGCGGCTTGGAACCAGATCGCGAACCTCGTGTGGAAGAACCTCGTGCTACGGCGCCGCAAGCCGTTCGCACTCATACTCGAGCAGATCTTACCGCTCTTGCTGGTCGGCGGGCTCGTGTTTCTCGCGAACCTGGACAACATTTTCCCGGACATCGACACGACGAAGAAGAACGAGAACACTGAGGCGGTGTTTCCTGAGTCCAAGGTCATCATCTGCACAGACATGGAAGCGCTGGAAGCGACCGACATTGGCGCGCCGAGCGAATCGATGACGACGTTCTACTCAACCGGCCAGTCCGTGGTCGGCATGTTTTTGCTGATCAGCTACATCAAGTTTGTGTCGACAAACACCACGACGATGGTCATCGAGAAGGAAACACGCATCCGTGAAGTCATGAAGATCATGGGGTTGTCAGATGTCACGCTGCTATTCTCGTGGGCGCTGACAAGTATGGTTGTGTCGACACCGCTCGCGTTCGCTATCGCTGCGGAGCTCAAGTACGGTAACGTGTTTCCGAGCACTGAGTACGCGACACTGGTGTTCCTCTTCTGGTCGTTCAGCCTTGCAATCGTCGCATTCAGTTATTTCATCACGCCATTCTTCAACAAGTCGCGCACAGCCTCGATCGCTTCGGTGCTTCTCTGGATGATGCTGTACTTCCCGTTCTTCTCCGTGCAAGCAAAGACGAATGGGACGAAGTATCTCGCCGCGCTATCTCCGCCAACGGCATTCGCACTCGCCGTCGATGATCTGCTTCGTCACGCACAGCTTGGTACCGGATTTGCATACTCTCTTGGCCTTTTGGCGAAGCCCATCCTGGTGCCGTCCGCGTTCAGTATGGCGTGGATGCTGTTGCTCGACTCGTTCATTCTCTTCGCGCTCGGCTGGTATCTGGAGCAAGTGCTCCCGCAGCAGTATGGTGTGCGGAAGCGGTGGAACTTTCTGTTCAAGCGTGAATACTGGATCAAGTCTGTGGATACCGACGTCGATGACAGGGGTACCCCAATGATTCAGTCACCTGCTGCGGCGAACAGCAGTCCGAGAAGCGATTTTTCGCCGATCGAAGACGTGCGTCTTCCCGGTTTTCGTCAGAGTCACTCGGTCCCGCTGATGAAGCAGCAGTCAACACTGGTTGACGCGGTGGAGCCCGTGACAGCTGCGCTGGCCACACAAGAACGCAAGGGTACGTGTCTGCAGATTCAGAATTTACGCAAGGTATTCAAGGTCGAAGACGGCGAAAAAGTTGCGGTTCACGAACTGAACCTCACGATGTACTCGGGCCAGATCACAGCGTTGCTTGGTCACAATGGCGCTGGCAAGACGACGACGATCTCCATGCTGACGGGTCTCACACCTCCGACAAGCGGTGATGCGACCTTGTTCGGTCGCTCGATTCGTCACGACTTCAACGAGCTTCGTCAAATCATGGGCATCTGTCCGCAACACGATGTGCTTTTCAACGACATGACCGTGGAAGAGCATCTAAAGCTGTTCGGAACCATGAAGAACGTGCCTCCGCAGAAGCTCAACGACGAAGTGGAAAAGCTGATTCGCGAAGTCGGTCTCACGGAGAAGCGAAAGGCCCAGTCAAAAAACTTGTCGGGTGGACAGAAGCGAAAGCTCAGCGTTGCGCTAGCATTTATCGGTGACAGTAAGCTGGTGTTCCTGGACGAGCCGACCTCGGGTATGGATCCATACTCGCGCAGATTTACGTGGAACCTACTCCAGAGGAACCGCGATGACCGAGTGATCGTGCTGACGACGCACTTCATGGATGAAGCTGATATCTTGGGCGACCGCATCGCGATCATGGCGGATGGACAACTGTGCTGTGCAGGCAGCTCACTGTTCCTGAAGAATCGCTATGGGGCCGGATACAACCTTACGATCATCAAGCGTCCGGATTGTGATGTGGAACAGATTGCGCGCTTCTTGCGCAAGTACGTGGACGATGTCAAGTGCCTCAGCAACTACGGATCGGAAACGGTGTTCCAGCTTCCTTCGTCCGCCGCGGCCATGTTCCCTTCGCTGCTCCAGAATCTCGACCAAGAGACCCACAATCTTCGCATCCAGCAATACGGTGTGTCGGTCACCACCCTGGAAGAAGTCTTCTTGCGTATTGCTCGCGACCGCGAAGAGGGCGTGGATGGGTTCCAGGCCGTCGATCAGATTCGAAAGACTTCTGCGACATCGACGCAAAGCCGGCCGACTGCTGCTCGCATTACGTCTGTGGTCACTCACGCACCAAGTCTCTGGTCTCAGTACACAGCTCTTCTCGTGAAGCGTTTCCGGATCTCCAAGCGTGATCGCAAGAACTGGGTGAACGCAGTCTGTATCCCGATCCTGTTTTTGATCATCTTGCTGCTGCTTCCGGAGATCAACGTCGCCAACTTTCTGCCCGACTACTCGGTGACCTACGCGTCAGCAGCTCGCCAGGGAAACTGCACGGCGGCAAACTTCACTGCGAATCCATTTACGCGAGACGACCAGTTCGAATGCCTCAACAACGAATTCAGCTACTGCTCGATCGGGATTGTGAAGTGCGATGCGGCGCTGTGCTGCAACCAGAAGAACGTCGAGTCGCCGTATTATCCGTGCAACACATGTATACCAACTGGCACGAATCCGTGTCACAACCCGACGTGTATGGCTCCAAACGGCGCGAAGTTGCAGCTCACGCTGAACTCGTTCTTGGTGTCGCTTGTCGTGATGCTGGCGTTCGCGTTTGTACCGGCGGCTATTGTGGCGTTTATTGTGCGAGAGAAGAACCCGATCCAAAATGCCAAGAGTCTGCAGTTGATCTGTGGTGCGAACGTGTCAGCGTATTGGCTCTCGAACTGGACCCACGACATCATCATCATCGCTGTATCGGTCATCTTGGCGATCATCGCAATTCCGATTTCGAACAGCACGTTGAGCAGCTATGAAGCAATCGTTGGTGTCGGCGCCCTCATTGTCGGTCATGCACTCACAGTCGTTCCTCTCGCGTACTTGTTCTCATTCCGGTTCAACAAGCACGCTGTCGCACAGACGTCGCTGCTCGTTTTCGCGCTGAGTACCGGGGGACTACTCAGCATCTTCTCATTCTTGTGCCGCATTGTCGACTTCGATCTTGCACCAAACTCTTCGTCTGGTGGTCTGAGCTTATCGACGCTCGATCGTAATTATCTCCGTTGGATATTCATGCTGTTCCCCGGATACGCGCTAAACAGTGGAGTCTACGAGATCGGAACCCGGGGCGTCGGACGCGACTCGCTCTTCGGCATTGTTGACAAGACACCATCGTCATTCTTTGGACTGTTCGAAGGACTCGGTGCTACCGAGTGTACTCTGTGCTGGGAAGAGAACGTGCCGGGGTGCTGCCAGCGCAGTGTGTTCCAGCTGGATGTGGCCGGTGCACCGGTATTGTATCTCGCGGTGGAGGCGCTCATTTTCACAATTTGGGTGTTTCTGCGCGACCGCAACTCGATCAGCTGGAACCACGAACGCACGGCACGGCACCAAGTTCCTGGCGAAGATGATGATGTCGCGCGTGAACGACTCAAGGTTCAGAGTGCTGCGCCTTCGAGGGACGATGCCATCTTCATCCGCAACCTGCGACAGCAATACTCTGGCGGCAAGGTTGCTCTGGACGATCTATGTCTCGCTGTTCCCAAGGGCGAGTGCTTTGGATATCTGGGCATCAATGGTGCTGGCAAGTCGACGACGATGAAGGTTTTAACGGGTCAGATCGCCCCCACGAACGGATTTGTCACGCTTGGAGGCTACGATCTGTCTCGGCACCGCGACAAGGCGCGTACGGTGGTGGGATACTGTCCGCAGTTCGACTCGCTCCACGATCTCCTCACTGTCGAAGAACAACTCGAACTGTACGCGCGGTTGAAAGGTATCCCGAGTTCGCAGGTCCGAGATGCTGTTGACCAAAAGATCGCAGAAGTGGGACTCGATGAGTATAGGAGCAAGCTGACGCGCGGGCTGAGCGGCGGTAACAAGCGTAAGGTGTCGACCGCGATCGCCTTGATGGGTGCGCCGAGGATCATTTTCTTGGATGAGCCATCGACCGGTGTGGATCCGAGCTCGCGCCGCAAGATGTGGGATGTGATTGCTGGCGTCTGCGCTGAAAGAGACTCGTGTGTTGTGCTGACGACCCACAGTATGGAAGAATGCGAGGCGCTATCCACTCGCGTCGGTATCCTCGTCAGTGGCAAGTTGAAGTGCCTTGGCACGGTCGGCCACTTGAAGCAGAAGTTTGGCAAGGGCTACACCGTGGAAGTGAAGCTGAGCGACCCGCCGAGCCACATGACATCCCGTCTCCAGGATCAAGTCGCGTCCGTGGTAGGCCCGAACACGCCCATCACGAACGATAATGTCCTCCATGTGTGCACAGCGCTCGGGTCGGAATCGCGCGGTCGTGCGATCCAGAACAACGAAGGCAACGCCTGGGTGATGAACGCCATCCTGACGTCTGCGGGCCATATCTCTGTGGACGTGTTTTGCAACTGGTGGTCGACTGAGAACATGAGCCGCTCAATGGTGCAGTTTTTCCACGACGAGTTCCGCGGCAGCAAGCTGGTCGAGCAGCAGAGCGACCACTTCCGCTTTCAAGTGCCGAAGCAGTCGCTGCGCCCGTTTCAGATCTTCCGGCTGCTGGAGGAATCCAAGCAGCGCCTGTACGTCGGCGAGTATAGCGTAAGCGACACGTCGCTCGAGCACATTTTCAACAACATGGCCGCGCAGCAAGACGAAGAGCACCTGATCTCGAACGGCATGTACGACGAGCTCGACAACGGCGCTGGCGACTACGGTAGCGACTACAACCTCCGGCCCAGCAGCCTGCAGTCGGTGCGCTCGTTCCACCGTTCGAGCTCGCTGCGTCGCTCATCATTCCTCGGCTGACACTCAGTTGCGACTGTAAATGACAACCAACAAATAACCACAGTGTGATATATCGCAACCAACTTTCGTTCTCACCAGGGACAGCCTTGGATCAACAGTAACTGTCCACATTACAGCAGCGTCCATTGGGTGTCCAGCCAAAGTGGGATATGAGACCTGAGATTTTTTCTCCACCCTTCGTGGAGGACTGCACGTCGAAGCGACTCGTGGGCATTTTGCTTCTGGACGTTTTTGTGGGAAAACACGACGTTATACGTATTGATAAAGGAACCACCAAGCGAACACAGACGGCTACAGGAGTATTGATGGAGGATCCACCAGAGAGAGAGAGAAAGAATCAGTCCCTCACGCGTCGTCCATAGCCAACGTCGGCGGCGTCTCCGACGACGAGCCTGGCTCGACCTTGACAAACACCACGTCCTCCGCGTCGTCGTCCTCACGGCCGCAGCTGCCACCACGATTAGTTTGCTGTGCGCGACGGCGGCGCCGCTCGGCCGCCGCCGTGCGCGCGGTCATGAGTCTTGCCATGGCGCGATGGTGCGCAACTGGCGGCGGTGGCTCGTACTCTTGCTCTGCGTCGCTCCCACCGGCGTCCACGGGTGAGGACGACGTCTGCTCTTCCTCCGTGTGGCCCCGATCGGCCGAGAAACTGACCACGAAGATTGTGGCGTCAGAATCCGTCCGCGCGGGCGACGGCGGTGGCGTGGGCGTTGGCGTCGTTGGCAGCGATGCCACGGTGCGCGGCGGTCTCTCCTCCTTCAACCCTGGCAGCTTGGTCTCACTCACAAACGCGCGCGCCACGGGCAGGACAATGCCAGCGCGGACTTCTTCCGCGAGCGTCTTCCAGAGCCTGGCAAAGTAGTCATGTTCGTAGTCGTAGAGCAACACGACCACGCGCTTGAGCTGCGACGGGATGAACGCGCCACGGAACCGCTTGCTGGCGATGCTGAGCTCCTTGGCCTTTGTCTACATGTCAAGATGCACCATCGTAAGCCACACGCGCACACACACAGGAGCAAAACGTGACGCGGACTCCATGCCAGCCACTGGGAGATGTGGTCGCGGTGGTTGAGCTGTAGATCCGAGATGCGCGTGCCGTCGCGCTTCTTGACACAGATCTCGACGACGCAGATCTCGTGGAGGTTCTCGATCCGCTCGAGCGCGGCCGCGGACCACACATACGCGAGCGTGTCGACGCCCAGCACCTTCACGTTCAGCAGTTGGTCTCCTAGTTGTAGTCATACCCCAGATCACCGAGTTAGTAGCTCTGCATATCCGTTGAGCGAGACGTGTGGGATTGCCTACCCTACCTCTCGCAATGCCCGCGCGGTCCGATGGCGAGAGGCAGTCGACGCGTCGCACCAGCCAGATCGGGTGGCCGTGGGCGTCGTGGTGCTTCTGCTCATGGATCCCAAAGCCCGGCTCGCCGTCGAGCTTCAGTAGCAACAGCTTTGCCACAAGGCAAGAACCCCGCAAGGTGAGTAGCTGTTCGCGTCAGTCGCTCCAGCTCCAATTGATACCCCGTACCTTTTTGGCGCCGCGGACAAATGCGGGCATGGACGTCGTCATCGTGGGACTCGTTCGCGGGCTCGCTCTTCCCGTGGGTCGTGATGTCAAGTGAGACGGCGAAAGCACCGAGGTGGCGCGACGCCAACGGCCAAGTCCGACGCAGCAAAACCACTTTATTCGACGTCTCTGTAAACCATTTGGAGACCAATAGAGGCCCGTGAAGTTTGACGTGGCCTGACCACTTGATATTCTGCCAACAGTACCCACCTCTCACCACGCGCTCGGCTCTCCTTTGATCAGGACGCGACCGCGGCGCGCGTGGATCGGGAGCCAATCCGCATCACTGTCTTCCTCGCTCTCGCTCTGGTACGAGTTGTCGTCTTCGTGGCCTTCTGCATCTGAACGCTCGCCCTTCTCCTGTGCCTCTCCGAGCTGCTTCTTGGGCGGGTCCAAAAGCGCACGCTGCTGCTGGTGATATCGTCGCAGCGCTATGTCGGCGACGTTCGTCGACTCCTGGACCGGGCGATGCGGCGTCGCGTACGGCAAGTACCGATGCTGTGGCGTGATGTGCGGCCGATCAACTGGACGGGCTCGGTCGTGCTCATGTCGCTCATCTTCCAGGACGATTGTGGCGGTGCCACAGCCGCCGATGGCGGTGGTGGTGTCCACAAGCGTCCAGCCGCTGCATCCGCCGTCGGCGTGTTCTCCACCAGCCCTGGTAGTCTCCGCTCACTCACGAACGCACGCGCGAGCGGCAGTGGCATGTACGCCTGTCGTGCCTGGTCGTCCCAAGCGCCTTCCACATGCGCGCAAAGTTGTCGTGCTCAAAGTCGTACATGAGCACGA
>JAADXJ010000266.1:0-29508 GCA_023337735.1 Pythium biforme
AACGAGGACGAAAGCGAACAATCGGAATCCTCGCACGGACAACGGGCTTTGCGTCGTCACGTGCAGTGGATTGCGTACATGCTGTTCAGCCGTCATGCGTGCCGCAGTATCGAAACCGTGTTCGTGCGTGACCCGTTCCTCACCGACAATGTGGTCAAGACTGTGAGAGGCGTGCTTAGTGCTCCAAACCCGTTGTCTCGGGTGTTCAAAAACGTAGCAGGGAACGAGCGGTGGATCACCACGTCGACGTTTTACATTGGCCTCCCAGATGAACAACAGAAGACCACCAGCGACGCTCTCGTTGTTACCACACAAAGCCAACAGACTGTGCGGGTCATCAGCACGTTGACACACATCGGCACGAACTGGTGGAAGGTTGTACTCCCAGGCTGCGGTGAGGCATGGGTCAGTGCTGAGGACGCGACGGCGTCAGTGGCTCCAGACACAGCCACGCAGCGAATTGCTCCTCTTCATTTCCAGTTTGACCTCATGACCGACAGCAACATTGATGGTGTGCTTGCATTCGTGCGGCTTGTGCCTCATCTCGTACGGGGCATTGCGATCAGAGAATTCAACAGCGCCGACGAGGACGTCGACGTAGCCGACGATTTTTACGACCTGACGGACTGGGTCCGAGAAGTGCTGCGCTTGTGTCCAAATCTGGAGCGGCTCGAGTTACCTCGATACACCACGATTGAGGGTCTCGGCATTTTCGTGGAAGCAGCCGTGACAAGAAATATCCGATTTCGCGAACTGTCTCTGGACTGTTTGGTTAACAGCGACGCCACAGATGTCATCGGCTTCTTCGACGTCTTGAGCGACATGGCCCATCCGCTTACACGGTATCTCGAAAGGCTTCATTTGCGAATGGGTGGCGCACCGGACCCAACAAGCGAATTCGATGCCAGCTGGGCGAATATGCTGCAGCAGAACCGCAGGCTTCACTCGATCATGATGATTCTGTTCGATGGCCACACTCCGAGTTGTGGTGAGGACGACGTCGTTATTCGCGTGGGCTCCATGGACATTGCAAGCAAGCTCGCTTTCTTGAGCGTTTTGCAAGACGCGCGATATGGCGCCAGTGGTTTCGACGTGAGCGTTGTCGGCGCGATTTTTGAGTATGCCGCGCAGTACCGCATCCGAGAGGTCGATGTCTCCTACGAGTAGATGGCACTGTCGTCCATCTTCGCGGTGCTGCCGATTAAACCCATACGGTATCCAGAAGCTTGCCAATCAAACCTTCATGAGCTGGCTCGCACGCTCCCATCGCGAAGTGGGCACCATGGAGAGATGGTTGCTGAGTGCGTCTACATAGTACATGACCCGCTTATGATCACCATAGCGACATCCACACGCCTTACATACAGGAGCAATAGATGAGGAGAGCGTCACGGGTTATGTGAGGTTTCGAATTACCGTTCAATCCTCAAATACTCGTTCTCCACTAGTTGAATGAGTTCAATGGACCTGATCTTGAGCCCGCGACGATACCCCAGGATACAAGGCCGCGCACTTTCGATCTCGAGACTCAGGAGACGAAGTTTCTCGAGCTACGGGCAATGAAGTAGACCGGCTTGAAGACATGCGCCATCAAGGCTATCTCCATGGACTCCCAGCGAGGTGAGGGACGATCCGATGACGGCGAGCAGTTCTGCAATGTGGGAGTCTTTGCGAGAACGAGCATATAAGGG
Organism: Pythium biforme; assembly: GCA_023337735.1. Taxonomy (NCBI): domain Eukaryota; phylum Oomycota; class Peronosporomycetes; order Pythiales; family Pythiaceae; genus Pythium; species Pythium biforme. Next base: position 1,692 of record JAADXJ010000266.1, read on the forward strand.
TTCACAGAAATTGACGATCAAAGTCGATAGACGTGGTGAGTCGACTTTGGTTCTGCTTGCATCGCGTCGATCGTTCGCGGTGAACGCGTTGACGGTTAGTGCGCAGCTCTGACCTCTCGACGGTGTACATACCGTAACCCGGCAACAAGAACTTGCCACTTGTCGAAGATTCGTCGTCGCCGACATCCTGGACGAGAAAGCCCTGGACATCGCTCGGAGCGTCGAAGTAACCCGAACCCTGGTCGTACCCGTGAGGGAAGAGCTCGGAGCCCTTCACCGTCGTGATTCGCTTGAATGGGCGAGCGACCGACTGCGAGGGAGTATCGCTTTGTGCAGAGCACGCTTGCCCCAGATACCTCGGTAGGTTTGTCGGCTGCTTTACGTGTCGAAGGTCACGGATACAACGCTCGTGGAGACCGTGGCAGTGCAACTCGTGTGCTTAAACGGGCTCTCGGAGGCGTCATGGAAAAGAGCAACGCCCAACCACACCTACAATCGTCAGATAACCCTCTCGTATCCCATATTACCTTCAGAAGACGAAAGTCGGACGTACTCCGCGTTCGTTGCGGTCATCAACGCGGACACGAGCGGGTGGAAGCAACACTCCTCCACAACACGGAGACAACGCGTCGAGGCGGCCAACGACGCTCTTCGTGGTATCGTTGCCCGTGATCGTTTGCAGGACCGGTGCCCAGACCGGCAGCCACTTGCGCCACATCTCTATCATGATCCAAACTCCTCAGCGTCAATTGGAACATATGAACGTGCGTACTCGCTTCCAGAAACCGCTTGAACTCCTTCCTGAGCGTCTTGAAGCCAAGCAGATCCCGCAGAATGGTCGGCAAATGTGAATCCTGTCGGTCATGCTACTGAAGTTGAACACCTACCTACACGGTAGCCTGTGCATCTTGAGATCCATGGCTTTCAGCGGCTTGAACTTGGCCGCGCGCACGAGCTCTGCGCCCCACGAATCGTAGTCAACGAGCGCAAAGATCGAAAGCAGTTCGATGGCTTCGCGCAGCTTGCGGAAACGCTTGGGCTTGGTCTCGGGATCGAGTGGTCTCACTCGCGCTCCAAATGGCCGTCTGGGTCGTGCCACCCGTCCTGCGGTCGCGGCCGATCGCACGTCGTGGATATCCAGCCGCTTGAGTTCGGCCGCCACGACGCGGTGCTCGAGCAGCGCGAACCACTCCCAGAGGAACGGTCTGTCGGCCGCCAGCCGCAAGCCGCCGAGCACGTGGCCGTCCGAGGCTTCGAAGAATTCGTCCTTTGAGTCCCAATCGAACATTGCGGTGGCGTTGGCGCTGCGGTGCCGCCGGTGCAAAGAGTCGCGCGTTTCGTCGTCACTCATCATCGTGGCCAAAGACCGAATCGTTTTTGTGACTTTTTCGTCGGATCAACATACTCAAATCAAGAGAGGGAATGTTGGGCATTTGATAGGTCACACACACGAGGGAGCTCCAGACCAAATGGGTACGCCAGCCCAGACCTGAGGCTGAGTCAAGTTATCTGACTTGAATTGCCTTCACTGTGGCTTCGAAAAAAACCGAAGGCCAAAATCCACCAACCCGACCATGAGCGCCGTCGCGTCCACGCTCCGTGGCAGACTGCGCGCGCGGCGCGACGCGATTCGTGTGGTGAAAAATACGATCTACGCCACCGGTGACCTCGTGTGGTCGCGCCCGTCGGCGCGCTGGTGGTGGTTGTACGGCGGTTGCCCTCGCGCGACCCAAGCCACGCGTGAGGGCAACGACGTGAGTCTCCACGACAGCCTCGAGGCACTAACGCTGCTGGACGCGCTTGCACAAATCGATGTCCGTGCGTTCATAGACGAGGTGGATGCCATCCAAGTGAGCGCTGGCCGCCGTGCGTCATCATCATCTCAACGTCGTCATGGGGCGGCGCACCATGATGTAGTGCTCGCCGTGGTGTATACGACCAAATCGGTCAACGGTTTCGAGCCGATCGCGGACTGCATGTACGGTACGAAGCATCCACCGTCTCCAGCGTTTGTCGACGACATCGCGTGGCTTCAAAAAGAGTTGGAGGCATCCGGTGGGTTTCGAGTGCGCCCGATTCCCGTTTGGCTGCGGATCGACTGTTGTGATGACTTGACCGAAATACTGCAGCAGATTTTGCTCCATGCCACCGCACAGCAGCTCGAGCACGAGGCTGATCCAGCAAACAGAGAGGTCATGGCGAGGTTTGAGATCGTGGAGGTGTCCATACACTCGGGGCCAATACACGCGGATGCCCTGCCACTCTTAGAGCGGCTTCAAGAACGAGGGGTCCACATCCCAATGCTTCCGGCGCTCGAGGGAGGCGACACGTCGTTGACAGCGCGTCATACGCTGACGCAATCCCTTCGTCGTCTATTGCTGTCGCAAGCACCCGCGCACCCACCAACACAGAGCATCACACGCGTCTGCCTGCGTAACAGCATCCCACAGCATCTTATTGTCCCGCTTCTCTCGGCGGTCCAAGCAAGCCCCACGGTCAAGACTATCGAGCTCTCTGTGGAACAAGAAGTGCAGGAATACGAAGACAGAGACGACGAAGAAGACGAAAACGAGCAACAGCAACGGGAAGTCGAACGCAGAGCCCTGACGCGTCTGGTCCGGTGGACTGCATATGCAGTGTTCAGCCGTCATGCGCGCCACAATATCGAAACGGTGGTCGTGACTGATCCCTTTGTCAGGTCACCTCACATGTGACCTGCACGCTGAGAAGCGTCCTACAGGCACTGAATCCGCTTGCTTCAGTGTTCAAGAATGTGACCGAGGACGAACGGTGGATCAGCACGTCGCAGTTCTACTTGGAACACCCACACGAACGACACATCGACACCAGCCACGCGCTCGTTTTCACCACAGATCAACCACTAGGGGAGCGAGCCATCACCAAGTCGAAACGTGCCGGTGGGATGTGGTGGAAGGTTCTACTGCCAGGCTGCGTCAAAGCGTGGGTTCGTGCCAAAGACGCGGTAGTGGTCGCGGATGTTGACTCGCCGCCGATGGCTCCACTGAATTTTGAGTTTGACCATCTGAGCGACTGGAACCGCGACGCTGCGCTCGACTTTGTGCGACTCGTTCCTCGTGTCGTTCAAGGCATCGCAATCGAAGCTTTCAACGTCCAGAATGAGGATTTCGATCCAGCTGATGAGTTGACGGATTTGACGTTCTTCACACAGGAAGTGCTGCGTGTGTGTCCACATCTCGAGCGATTCAAGCTGCCTTCGCAAACCACAATTGACCGGCTCGGTATTTTCGTGGATGCTGCGACGACTGGGAATCTTCAACTTCGCGAGCTTGATCTAGATTGCTGGCTTGATGGCGACGACGCAGACGTGATCCGCTTCTTTGACGTCTTGAGCGACACGAAGCATCCGCTTACACGGTACCTTGAAGAGCTTCATTTCCAGCTGGAAGAGCTGAAAAGCGAGTTCGAAGCGAGTTGGAAGCACATGCTGCAACAGAATCGCAGACTTCACACAGTCTTGGTGAAAGTATCCTACGGGTACGAGACAGACCGGAACGGCGACGACGTCGTCCTTCGGATTGGCCCTCTCGATCTCGCCAGTAAGCTCGCTTTCTTGAGCGTTTTTCAAGACCCGAAGTTTGCTAGGCGTGGTCTCGACGCAAGCGTGATCGCACCACTGTTTCAGTACGCCGCGCAGCACCTCGTCCGAAAGGTTTGTGTGAAGCGCGAGTAGTCAACCGGGGAGAGGGACGGCCTCCAAGGCCTGTCCCTCTCTCGCTCTATCTATATCTCCCTGTCTTGCTTTGAGTCCTCAACCCAAGTTAAATTCGACACACTCCTCTTTTTTCAAATAGTAATGTAGGTTTCCTGGGATGTTGAGGACTTCTATGGCCAACGGTTCGAGTGGATTTCGCGCTGGTATGGAACATGAATATCCTGCGGATACAAGCATATCCTCAGGATATCTAGCGAGGACGCCTTCTGTATCGTCAGGATACCGTATCCTCTGCAGTTTGCATTCGAGACTGACTTCTTCACTCGTCAATTCGCCAGCTACCGACAGAACAAAATGCATCGACACAGTAAAGGATCCCTTTCAGCCCGACTGCCCGTCCCGCGGGACCTCCACATCGGCGCCGTCATTGGCGTTGGCGCGTGCCACGCGAAGCAGATCCAGACCAAGTACGGCGTTCGCTGCCAGATCGACGGCAAGAAACGCGAGGCCGTGGTCACTGGAACTCGTGGCGCCATCGACGGTGCCATCGACGGCCTCCAAGATCTTTTTCATCGACTTCGTCTCGAGCGCTTGCAGTACGTGGACAAACAGCGTTCCCAGCGAACCATGCGCGTGGTTGAGACCCGAAACCGCGTGTACCGCATCGCCGCCGTGATGGACACGACGCACAGTTCCTGGATGTTCCAGCGTTTGCCGGACGTTGAGCAGTTTGACAAGAAATTTGAGAATCGCCTGATCCATCTGGCGTCGTTCAATACCGATGAAGACGTCGAGCCCCACACCGAGGCGAGTGAGCACCTCTCGGGGAAGTGGATCGAGAAGTTCGATGCGGCATTCCAGCGCCGCATGATCCAAGACATTGAGGATCTGGCTGCAAATGGCAAGCCATCGGCTCTCGTCAAGATCAAGGCGGCGTTGGGCTTCACAAGCTACGCTCTTCCGGACGCGAACACGGCTTGCCGATTGTATACGTGGGAGCAGCTCCAGGACCTCAGGCTTCATCACGACTTTCGCCGGCGCTGGGAAAATACCTGCAACATGCGTTCCGAGACGGTGGCGGCGCTCATGCACGCGCTGGAGGCGCGCATTCCACCAAACGCAACGTATGAGACGGCGCTCACCATCTACGTGGGCTCGGACGATCCGGCGAACAGGGACGTCTCGCTCAAGTTTCTGTGGGCGAATGGCCAATGGTGTCGGGTCGCACAGCGCGCTCCCATCCGTGAGCCGCACGGGTTGTACAACATCAGTCTCGACGACGACACGGCCTTCCGCGTCCGTGTGTATTCGCGTGAGTACCTGCCCAAGAGCCACCCAACGCACGTTTCCAATTTCTGGGACGCGTTTGAGCTCACTCCACACCCGAGCGGAGACGTGTTCCGCACTGAAGTCGTTCTTCGCAAAGAGCTCCCCACGGGCGTGTTCGTGCGGTCGACCTGGCTACGTGAGAAGACTCGAGTGGACTACGAAGGGCTCCGGTTCTCGATCTCGTACTCGAGCGCTGCCCGCACAGACGCGATCGTTCAGTACCAGACGACTCCGTTTTCAGCGAACGTCGAGTCACCGGCGCCGCGACCGGCGGACAAACTGCGCGACTTGGTCGATACGGTGCTGTTCGTGTTGAAGCGCCCGTGATGATGGTGGGCAGCTCAAAGGAAAACCCGAGTGGGGCTTCCACCGCGGTTGTCCTTGAAGTTGGCACACTCATTCATCAGAAAAAGCGCTTTCTAAAATTCAATGTTAAAATTTGACCAATGCAGTGATCTTGACGATGGTTACAGCCAATCATACAGGTTTATTGTCGATGGCAGTTGGGAGTGATGGTCATGCAAGTCAAGGAAAAATGATGAGCTCATCATGACCCAGGTGACTGGTCTCTGTTCATAGTTCAGAAGTGCATTCTGTTTTCATCATCTTCGACTGGAACGCGAGCGCATGATGATGAAGTGATCGCGTTTACACATGAGTCTCTCTCTCTTTCCGTCCGAGACACCATTCGACACCTCGACGGTAGTCTACCGGGTACAAGCGCGCTTCACGCGCTGGATGTCGGAAGCGACAATGTGGCCTCATGAGGTACTGGTATTGGTGCCCACCAAATGGAGACCATGGCATGGTTCATGCAGCGCTCGACTAGACGGATGAACTTCCCTGCCACGTGCGACTCGACGTTCCTTCCAAAAACCGCCTTGTGGACAGACGTTCCACACTTTGAAAAACAGGATGTTTGGGTTGCCGTAGAAACATGTGATTGGCCGCCGGACCTCCGCAACCAAAGATCGCTTCCGAAGAATGGGCCGATGATGTAATCTTTCGAATCTGTCTGTCCACCCGCTCGCGAGCAGGCGATCTTCTTCGCTACTGCACGCTGCCGTGGTCTCAGCTCCATGGCTTCCCTCCCTTCCTTGCGTCTGGAGACTGCGTTGTGCCTGCCAGCCTTCCCGTCGCCTTTGTTGGATCGTTTCATTCTCGAAATCTCCAGCGCTCCATCCAGCCCTTTCAACAACCCACGCCAATCATCATGTCTGCTGTCCCAGCCACCTACAAGGCCTTTGTCTACGAGCAGTACGGCAAGTCCGCCGATGTGCTCAAGATCGCGCAGGTCCCAGCCGGCACGCTCGCCGCGGGCTCGGTGCGCATCAAGGTCCACAGCGCCTCGATCAACCCGATCGACTACCTCGTCGTCGAGATGTGGGGCGAGTACCTCACGGGCGGCAAGCCCAGCGCTGACAAGCCGTACAAGATCGGTTTTGATGCCGCTGGTGTCGTCGCCGAGGTCGGCGAAGGCGTGACCGCGTTCAAGGTCGGCGACGAGGTGTACTCGCGCGCCGAGAACCCGAACTTTGGCACCGTCGCCGAGTACGTCGATATTGAGTCGAAGTTTGTCGCGCTCAAGCCCAAGAACATCGACTACGATCAGGCTGCGAGTGTACCGCTCGTCGCGCTCACGTCGTACCAGGCGCTCTTCGAGCACGCCAGCCTCAAGGCCGGTCAGCGCGTGCTTGTGCTCGGCGGCAGCAGCTCGTGCGGCATCTACGCGATCCAGTTCGCCAAGTCGGTGGGCGCCCACGTCGTCGCGACCACCTCGGCCAAGAACTCGGAGTTCGTCAAGTCGATCGGCGCCGACCAGACCATCGACTACCACGCGCAAAAGTGGGTCGATGTGCTCGAGAAGCACTCGATTGACCTCATCTACGACTGCGGCATGGAGCCGGCGTCGTGGAACACGGACGCGCAGGTCACGCTCAAGCAGGGCGGTCGTTACGTGTCGCTGCTCCAGATCCCGGAGCCCATCGAGTCGCCCATCGGCGCCACGCAGGTGTACATGTTCTGCAAGTCGTCGGGCGACAACCTCGTCAAGATCGCCAAGCTCATCGAAGCCGGCAAGGTCAAGCCGGTCGTCGACTCGATCGTGCCGTTCGAAAAGCTCGTGGAGGGCATTGAGCGCGTGCAGTCGCGCCGCGCTGTCGGCAAGGTCGTCGTCAAGGTGCTGTAAGCAAGTGAAACCATCTTGTCTGTCGACTTCTTCGACTCTGGAGAAGCGATGACTGCCTCGTGTAATACCCCACCAATTGACTGCATCTTGATCTCTCGCGTTTGGTTCCTTTCGCCTGTTTTTCCGAGTCACGCGTTGCGGCAATGCAGTCGCAGAGGCGCTCGAAGCACGGCAGCAGGACGCCCTGGCGGCAACTGTTATAACAATAAATTCAACCATCTCAGCACCCTGTTTATTCTTGCGACATAGATGAGCTCAGAAACGACAAGTGAGACTGACTATTGGCCCAAGAACAATACTACTACGTAGTACGCAGTAACTCGCCAACCAGACAGAACGACTGAAATGCCGCCGCGCAAGGCCCCGGGGAAGAGCAAAGCGAAGCCAGCGTCGGCCACGAAGGTGCCGTGGGAATGGGCGTTCCTGCTGCCGTGGTTCCGCGAGCTGAAGGGGCTTGTCATGGCCGCCGACGAGGAGCGCGTCGACACGTCGCCGCTGGACATCGGCCGCGACCCGGAAACCGACTGGTGGCTGCAGGTGGCCTGGAACCGCGAGCTCCCGATCATGAGCTCCAAACGAGTAGCTTTACTGAAGAAGCGCCGCGAGGCGCTGCTGCTTACGAGCGTGCTCGCGAACGTGGACTACGACGCGTGGCTCAAGTACCTCCAAGAATCGTCCGGCTTCGAGGCACCGTGGTTCATGGATCTCGGCAGCAAGCGGCTTTGCCCCAACTTCCGCTTTGAATTTGATAGCGACGACGACGCCGACGATGCTGAGTACGTGTACTATGACGACCACGATGCCGACAGCGGCAATGACACCGCGGCGGCCCCCTTCCGCAACTCGGTCGAGTGGGAGTGGTGCACGGGGCATCTGCTTGGCACGGAATCGTTCAGCACCAAGTTTCTCAAGGACTACAAGCTCGCCATGCACCTAGCCAAGAAAATGATCGGCGTCACGCGGAAACATCACACGCGCCGCGCGTTCAGCTGGTCGTGCGCGCGTCGCTCCGGAATCCAGATGATCAAGATTTCCTGGAGCACTTGGACTACACACTCAATTGCATGCAAGCGGCCAGGCCACCACCAGGGAAGCCAGGCTTTATCCTCGACTCGATCACACTCGATATGAAGCAACTTGGTGCGCTCATGGGCACGATTCCGATTCTCCAGCGCATCGTCGAGATGAATGTCCCGATTTGTGAACTCGATCTTCCCTGTCACGACACCACGTACGACCACGAACCTGAATGGGGTGACCCAACGTGGCCGACTGTTTGGTCCTCCTTTCTACGGGCGCTGTGTGGTATTTCCGCGAAGCGATCTTTACGTACGGCGACAATTTCGACGCTTTGCGTGCCACCGGTCTCCAATACTGAAAGCGCTGACGCAGTCGCGCTTTGTAGCGCACTCCTCGACTCTCGTACTGTGAAGCACGTCCAGCTCGTAGCGCGAACGGTAGATGCGTTCACGATGATCGGGCAAGACGAGGTGGACAATATCGTGATTCCTCCATCCGTTTGGTCGTGGCTCGCGCTTGCCTTGTTCAGCAGCCAGTCGACGACATCGGTGGAGAGTCTCACGCTGAAGGGCTTCAGTCCCCACGATGACCAGGTGTCGGCTGTGGAAGAAGTCGTGCAGGCGCAATACCCATTAGGTATGATGCTACGTAAGCTCAAGCCGGACGTGGATTCCACAACACCACCATCACTGGCACGAATTCGAATTCCGCGAGGCACCAAGCTCACTGCGATCAGCGATACCACGAGCCCTTCGTTCAAGACACCAGCTGAGCTCGACGGACTCACACTAGCCGACGACACAGAGAGTGATGATGCCCGGTGCGTGTTTATCGCCGGATATGGATTTATGTTGGTCTCCAAGCCAGCTCGACCGGCGAAAAAGGCACGACAACAGACGACCGATTCCTACACCCGAGAGGAGAGTCATGCCAATTCTTCGTTCAAGGCGTTCAAGATCAAGTCTACGCGTGGCGACACCACCTCACAGACGGCGCTGCCGCGTCTATTGGAAATTATCGGTGAATCACTCTCGAGCGTTCGCGTGAAAATCCCGAACGTGGATGAAGCGACAGCCGATCGCATGCTCCGCGCATGTCCCAACCTCACCCATCTCACGCTCGCGAACACCACGCTTTCGTCGATGCAGATCATCGAGGCATTGTTCGCGCGTGCGACGCCTCTGTCTTCACTCGCGCTGAAGCAATGTCGAGTTCCTAGCGCAGATCTGGAAGCGTTCCTCAGCCAGCTCCGTGACGAGCATTCCCAGGTGTACACGTCGCTCCAGCGGATTCGCATTGGAAAACGCTGGCCAACGGCATTCCCACCCTCCACAGTCGCTATATTCGATGGCATTGTCGAAGGCAATTCTCGACTCGAGCATTTTGCTTACTACGCTTCATACATCAAGGACAGCGATGAGGCGTTTATGGACACATACCACGGGGCTGATGTGGCGAGGATCGGAACGCCACTCGAGCCTGCCGCTCGATTTGCATTCTTTGGCGGCGTGTCCGCCGTCGCGACGAAGAACCCGCGGCTCGCGCTGAACGACCATGTCAAGGCGACGATCCTCGAGTTTGCAGCGAATCGGCAACGGCGCGAGGTCATTTGCTGGGAGGACGCATTGATGGGCGGCGGGAACCCACTCATGCGGTTCCACCAGTGGTAATTGCCGAGGGAGCAGGCGAGCAGCCATAATGGATACTCTCAGCGACACAACAAGGCTGCTGGAAATCGTCGCGTGGTACAAACCGCGAGCACTATTGTATTGCTTTGGCATCCGATCGCGCACAATCGAATCGTTTTAGTCAAAAAAAAGTCACGTGAGTCGTGACATTGTGCGATGGTTTCATCCTACGTTTGGCCAGCAGAGAAAATGCAGCTGCTGCGGCACTCTACGCATCAGCACCCACTTCGCGGCACACAACGATTCGCGTCTGTGGTGTGGAGGCAAAGTTGACGATGAGCGCTTTCATCTCGTCGGTTAAGCTGAACGCGGGTCGCGTCGTCGCTTGGAAATGAATGCTTCCGAAAAACGCCATTGTGTTCACCGTTGGCACTGGAGCAAGGATGTCTCCCGTGGGCCTGCGGTTGTGCTGCTCAGCGAACCGCGCGTAGATCGACTGCACGGGTTTCGTTACGCTATAATCGAGGTACTGGATCGACGAATCATCCAGCGAAGACCCCAATTGCTCGAGTACTGAATCGCTGACTTGGCCAAGACGTAAACCTGTAAGCACCGTGTCGTCGTCATCTTCATTGGGCCCTTTTCGAGCAAGCGCGCCGCGAACAAAGTCTACCAACGGCTGATCAGGGACGTGGAGTTGTGCGAGCTCCAGTGATCGCAAGCGCACACCAGCGGCGTGAGCATCGTCGAAAGCCGCCATTGACGACATGCTCACGTGCGAGACAGCGAGGTATTCCAGGTTGGGGCACATGTCAAGCACGGCGCGGATCTCCTGATCGCCCAAGTTGGGAATGTTGAGACGAAGTCGCTGAAGTTCCGGGCCTGCCGCAAACTGGAGAAACTCCTTCACTTGAGCTTGCGAGGTCGTATCAAGAGGGTGCGTCACGAGCTCCAGCGACTTGAGCAGCGAGCACGTCATGTCATCCACACCTCGCCGTCTTTGTGTCTGCTTCAGGCGCTTTGAGGGGAGAGCACTACTTGGAACGCGGCAAAACCCACGGCCAGGGATAAGCACGTGTGAGACCCCGGAATCTTCGAATGTGACGAACGCCTCGGTGTCGTGCTCGAGGTCGATTGTGTACTCTTCCTCTTCAAATCCGTAGTAGGCCGAGACAGTCGTGCCGGGAGGAATGCAGACTTTGCGTGGGACTCGGTTCGCAGGTCGAGGTGGTTGTGAGTTAGGGACCCACTCCGACACATACGCGTGCATGGGATGTACCAGAGCAACCATATCGAAAACAGCTTCAGTGTCTTCCAGGGTTATCGGGACACCACGCACGCTGAGCGCCTCTACGGACGTCGACGAATCTCTGCTGAGCAGCGCGAGCGCGATCAATGCCCATATACCGGGCGGGAACGGATCCGCCGGATCGCTGGCACGAACGTCCACGTCGGCGCCGATCGCGAAATGTCGGATGCCGCGTGAATGCTGCAAACCGGAGCACAGCAATTCAAAGTCCGGGTGCACGACTTCCATCTCGGGGATCGTGAGCTTCTTTACCACGCCGCCGCGGGCGTTTTCGCCGTGGCCACAGAGCGCGCGCACAAACTGGATAAAGTTTTCTCGCCACGCAGCGGACAAACGATCCGCGTCGGTAGTAGGGAGACCGACAGACAAGTTCATGTGCTCGATCGGGACATCAAGCTCCACGATGCGTCGCAACAAATCCGGCACGCTCGGCTCGCCCCACATGCACAACACGGTAAGGTCGATCGAATCGAGACAGAGGCCAGGTAGATCGGGTTTCTCTTCGACTTCTTGGCGGTGTGCCGCGAGCATGGATGCGATAAACTGGAGAAATGCTTCTCCACGGTCCATGAAGCGAAACCGCAAGCGCGGCGTGATACTGCTTAGCAACGACTCGGCGTCCATGTGGGCGTCTACTTGCTCCAAGAGCAGCTTGTAGTCGCGTTTGAACTCGTCACTATAGTCGCCGCGCTGTAGCCAGCACGCGAGCACCTCCCAATTAGGCGATGTCAGCTCACTAAAGGCCACGACAAACAGTGCGTGCAGCTCGTGGAACGCCACGTCCAGGAAGGGCGGCGCCACGAACGCGCTGAGTGTGCAAAGCTTGTGGACCCACGCAGCGTTATCGACACTTGCGAGCGTGCCCACGAGCAGCAGCGCTTCTCGTCGGTGGCGCACCTGCGTGGCGGCGCTGTCACCGGCGGTGCGCCGCTCGTGGTTGTACTGGAGCTTGGCGTCGACGCGCAGCCACCAGTCGGTCTCCGCGTCGCGTCCAAACGAGAGCGCATCGTCGGTGTCGGCGCGCGACGGGTTGTCGACGGCAATGCAGCCACGGAGGCGTACGAACCACGGGTCTAGGAACGCCCAGGCGTCTTCCGACGGCGGCCGGGTCATCTTGGGTCTATGGGTTGGTGCTGCGTTTGTTTTGATTTGTGGCGACGGAGGAATCAGAACCGCGGACTCATATTCTGAGGCCACTCTGATGCGTCTCGCCGAAACGGAAATTTCCATAACGACCGCAAAACGGTGTTGGAGCTCCCAGACGTGGGTACAGTCCGCCGAGAACGTCCACATTGAGTCCACATACGCCACACAAACTGACGCAGCTGTGAGGAGGCTGGCAGTGCCCCGCTTGCCGCGCTCGCGTCGTACCAGGGCCTCTTCGAGCACGCCAGCTTCAAGGTCGGCCAGCGCGTGCGGTTTCTACGTGATGCAGTTCGCCAAGTCGGTGGGCGCCCACGTCGTCGCGCCCCCCTCGGCCAAGAACCGTGCTCAAGCAGGATGGCCGCTACGTGTCGCTGTTCCAGATCCCGGAGCCGATTGAGTCGCCCATCGGCGCCACGCAGGTGTACATGTTCTGCACGTCGTCGGGCGTCGATCTCGTCATCAAGATCGCCGTGGCTGCCATCTTGGCCACACAATGTGGCTTTTCCAACAACGGGAAAGATTTGTACGCAAGCCGACAACGAATTGGTTCTGTTGTAGTACTAATAGTAGTACTGGTACGTGTATGTACTGTGGATATCGTGGTACTTTGGATGTCGTATATCCAGTTCCTTGATGGAGTGTACTGCGTGGCCAACATGAAAAACGGCCTGCTTGGGCGCGCTGATCGTGTGAAGACACCGGCTTTTGACTTTCGGGACCCGCAACACCAGCTTCTATTGTTGCCGGCGGTGAACCCCAACAATAGACGTTAGTGCTGTGGTGGGTTCACACAGCGAGACTGTTCGCATTGTGGTACTAACCGCAAAGAAAAAACCACCCAAGGTGAAACCACATCGAGCTCCTCGATGGGGCGGCTGTTGAGCCGAGATCTTTTTCCACTTGGCAAAATATCCTCAACACACAAAGCGACTTTCTACGGCGAAAATGGCGAGTGTCACGGACAAGGAAGCCGCGTCGCCCGACGGCACGTACGTGGTGGAATTCGACGGTTACAATGGGAACCGCTACATGTGCTGCCAGGCGTGCTGCATCATTCCGCTCGTCACGTCGTGCATGGTGTTACCGTGCCTGCCGTGCTTGCCGTACTGCCAGCGCAAAGAGTTCGAGTCCCAGCGGTGCAAGGTCACGGACAAGCGCATCGAGTACGAAGGCGGCTGGCTCAACCACATCACCAAGAACGTGCCGCTCGACCGCGTGCAGGACGTGAGCATCAGCCAGGGATGCGTGCAGCGCTGCTTCGACGTCAAGTCCGTCAACGTGCAAACGGCCGGCGGGTCGTCCGACGGCGCCACGGCGGAGGTGTCGCTGCTCGCACCGAAGAACGCCGAGATGATCCGGGATCTCATTCTCCAGCGGCGCGACCATTTCGTGATCGGCCCTGGTGGCGCGCCTGGCAATCGCATGGCTGCTGGAGCCGGCATCGACGACATCTGTAAGCCCACGAAATCCGGGGCGACGGCTACCGCAGTTGGCGCTCGTGGAAATGGAGGAGGGGCTAGCAACGAGCAGCTCACGCTTGAAGTGCGGGAACTCAAGGAAGTGGTCATGCGCATCGAACAGCACGTCGTGTCGGGTTTGAACAAGATGGATGATAACGTTACGCGTATTTGATCACTGTCAAGATTGAGCGGCAGAGGGTTCATCCTGCTGGCCCCTCGGCGAGATGATTGCGTGTTGCATTTGCATTTGGGAGATGAAGTGAACACTTGAAGCCGCCTTCTCCGTGTGCTAAAATGAGGCCCGTCGGCCGTGCGTTGCACGTATCCTCCGACTCATGTTGAGAATTCTTCTTGGCATGCCTGCCGCTCTGCCAGCGCAAAGCATTTGAGTCTGAAAAGTGCGAGATCACCAAAAGGCGTATTGAGTACGAAGGCAAATGGTTCACCCATGTGTCCAAGAGGTCCCCATCGAGCGCGTCCACGACGTGAGCATCCATCAGGGCTGCATCTAGCGCCAGTTCGGCGTCCACTCGGTGTATGTGCAAACGATGGATCCAACCGAAGGATCATCATGCGTGTTGTCGCGCCCAAGAATGCTGAGATGATCCGCGATATTCTCCTCCAGCGACGTGACCACGGAGGAACAGTGGCCGTCATTGCTATCCCTCGCCCATTGGATAAACTTCGCGCCACCGCTTGGTTCCAAAATGAGTTCAAAGGAATGAATTTAAAGAGCAAGTATCAGGAGGTGATTAGACGTGGTGGCTCGCCCCAGGCGTAAGCATTGAAGGTCCAAAACTGTTCGGAGCTCCATAAATGCACCTATTTCTCCGTTTCTATTAGTCGCACGCTCTTCGTATCTCGTACTACGTAGTACTCGATTTACATGTAGGAAGAGCTCCTGTCAGCCTCAACAATAACCGTTCGTCGACGGGGAGTTGCCGCAAACTGGAAGATGTGCGCGAGGACGTCGTGGTTCAGTGGCGGAAGCAGTGACTTCTCTGAAAGTCCCTTCGAAGAAGCCAAGAATGCAAGCTTGCGGTCCATCGCGAGCGGCCGGTCTCGTGACGCGATCAGATTGCCGTCGTAGTCCTTGAGCTTGTCCCAGGAACTGCTGGGCGTTGCTACGAACATGTCGTTGGGTCGGAACACATGCAGAAAGGATAGAGAGTGGTTGCGGGTCAGCATCTCGCTCAGAATGTGGGGTGTTGATGCACCCAGGTGTCCGCTCCATCCTTGGCCGATGCGAAGACGATCCAGAGTTGGGTTGGTCGTGGTTGACCCATCCGCTAACTTCTTCAAGAATTCGTTGACCACACTTTCTGAAGTGTGGATGGATCGGAGATCGAGCGACGAGAGCTTGCTGCTAATAGGAGATGAACTGGTCCCGAGAAAGGCTTGCATAGAATCAAGCACGGCGGTACTCACGCGCAAGTTCTCCAGCCCTGGGCACAGTGCGATACACTTTCGAAGTGTGGAGTCGTTGATTTGTGCTCCGTCGACAGCCAAGTCCGTCAGATTCCGGCCGCCGAGGCGTAGAACCGCAGTGATGAACGCGAAGACCAGGGCTGGCTCCCCGTCGGCATCCTGCGCAGGAGACAAGCTCAGCACGAGACGCCGTAGCTTGGAGCATCGTGACGCATCAGTGGCCTTTTGTTCGACACCAGTGAGCTCATCGTCTCTAGCAGTGGGTGGCGATTGAAGTCCGTGGTGGATGGCGTGAGGGTGTTGCGCCAACGTTTGCCATAACGCCAGTCGTGGTGTGACCGAACCCGCAACGGAAACCATCGATTCAGTCACATCGGTCCCAACATCGCGGACTCCACACAACTGGAGAGATTCTACCGAGTGGTTCGCGTCCTTGCTAAACAGCGCATACGCGAGATAGACCCACGCGAGAGACGAAGCTCTGGACTGCGCTGGTTCTGCGCCCCCCACACCTCCTTCGATCTTCAGGGAGCGAACGTTTGTCGCCGTCACCAGAAGAGGCAGCCACGATGCCGCGAGATCAGTCGTGAAGTACACTGGTGGAAGCTCAAGGCGCTCGATCTGGGGCTTCCCAGTCGTTACGTGGTCACTCGCCGAATGAAACAGCTTGCGAGCAAGAATGCGCCACGCCGCGTGGAGACCTTGTCGATCGACAGGTTCTTCAAGCCTGCCTGGAAGCTCGAGAAACTTGATTTGAACACCCGAGTCCACAATATTACTGATCGACGCAAGCGTCGTCGCGTTCAGCTCATGGCGACGAAGGCGCAGCTCTACGCAATCGAGATCGAAGGCTGGAAATGGCGAAACGCTGGAAGTGTTGTCGCGGACCGCAGTCACAGCGTTCGAACCACCGCACAACGAGTCCGCACCTCGTTTCGGCGACACGGTGAACTGAGAAAACTCCCAGCGAACGGGGATTGCTGCGAGAGGAGCTTCGATCGGCGTGTGGAAACGGTCTGCTTGCGCCTTGATCAACTCGTAGCTCTCCATGAAGACCTCGCTGTATTGCGGAGCAGCTTCTCCGAAGACTTTTGCCAACAACTCGAATGGATAACTGCCGTCGGCATGTGAACTCCCGCTGACGACGAAGCTAAAGCGAGCAAGGAGCGACTCAATTTTGTGGAACCGCAGCCCGCTCGTGTTCTTCAGCTCGAGTAGCCACGCATCATAGTCGATGCGAGCGTACATCGTGAGCAGCACGAGCGCTTCGCGGAGCTCACGGAGCTGCGCTTCTTTCTCGGCCCCGCTTGGTTCTTGATGGCTTGCGTAGAACCCGCAGCCGTGGCAGCGCTCATACAGTGGCGGCTGCACTTGGATCCACCAGTCGGACGTTCCGCTGGCTTCCACGCGGACATTGTGAGCGTCCAGCGCATGGCGGTCGGAAAGTAAGAGCCGCTTCTCGAGCACGTGGAACCAGCGCCAGAGGAAGTGGCGGTCAGTAGTTGGTGTGACCTCGGATATCATGGTGTGAGAAGAAGCGCGTGCGTCGAGGCGAATTGGGAACTAAGAGGCTCCAGGGCAATCTTCCGTGGTGACGCCATGGGGCTTGCAGAGCTAAAGAAGAACAAGGGGGGCGTGGTGAAGGAGAAAAAGAAGCATCCCCCGATTGGGGCAGTTGCTTGGGGCTTCACACCAGTCGACCAGTAGAATGCGCCAATCGCGGTGTGTCACGTTTCACACTTCAAGATCGCTTGAGCTCGCCGATTGGTTCGAATTTTTTTTTTCGTGAACCTACCCCTAATGTGTCAGACGTGAAAAAGGGTTTGCAAAGATTGGTGTAAACAATGCGCATCATCCGTTGAGACGATGATGCTCGAGATGGCTACACGACAAGAAACCGGGGTCGGACTTTCTCGGTGATGTGTACCGCAAGATGATGATGTTTGGAGCGATCTTGATGACGATTTTGAGGCAGTAGGGGAAACAATCTTCTGTCGGCTACCAACGCACTCCACACACAATCGTCATCCTCACACATTCCATGCCGGTCATCCTCCGTTTGATTGCGCTACGTGACGTGGAAATCCACGTTTTGATGACGCTCGGACATATATGGATTGCGCTAGGCGTATTCATCCACGCTGCCCAGTGGTTCGTCACCATAACTGAACATTGGATGAAGTTACATTGCGCTGTCTTCACACGAGCCACTCGTCGTTGTGTGGTGACTGCGCTATATTGGGTACACGGGATTCACTGGCGTTGTAACTTCTCACAAGCCACAGTCAGAAACGTTCTCGTTCGCTTAGTCTTCGCGATCATTGTCCGCACCACCCACAAATTCTTCGTCCTCTTCGTCCTCTCCTTCTTCTCCTTGTTCATCAGCTGCCTCTGTTTCCGTATGAAACCACAGTGAAACGTTCCGCGTTTCACAGTTGGCAGCAAACTGGAAGATGAGCGAGAGAACGCGATGGTCGACTCGTTGTATGGCTTGACTCGTCCGATCGTCGCTATTGAAGTCGTTCCCCGAGTTCGAACGTCCATTATTCCCCAAAGCACCAAGGAATGCGCACTTTTGCGAGAGGCTGAGCGGGCTTTCGCGAACAGCAACGGGCTTACCGCGATGCTTGTTGCATATCGCTGACACGGTACCGTAGTCGGCGGCCAGAATGTGGGGCTGAAAGGAAACGAACATGTGCAGGTCCTGGAGTACAATGTTCGAGTTGAGCATGTTGTCGATGATCGTAACAATGTTCTCGAGCGGCGCCTCCAATTGGCTGGCTGTGAGTGAGAGCTTGTGTAGTGCCTTGGACATCTTGACCCTGTCGTCGCCGAGCAGACGCAAAAACTGTGGGATGCTCTCTGTGTGCTCAACACGAACGTCATCGAGCTTCAGTGATCGCACTTGGCACGACAGATCTCCGTACATCTTGGCAAACACGTCCATCGAGGTCACTCTCCAGCCATTTGCCAACGCCAGGCTCTCGAGACGCGGACACGCCTCCACCACACTGAGCAGCCAGTCGTCCAACGGATCTTGGATATTGCAGTTGACAATATACAGGTCCGTGAGGTTTCGGCCAACGAGCTGCAGGAGCTCCAACACTGCCGGCTTCGACCGTTCATTCATGTAGGCGATCGTGAGGCTGGGCAAAGCCGCTACCGATCGCGTGTCGTTGCCGTCGATGGTGGGTGTGGTGCAGTCACGGTGTACCCAGGCCCGACCACAGCCGGGGAGTATGACGCGCAGCCAGTCACGGTTCTCGGGGTCGCCTTCTTGGTCCTCAACAAACACGTCTTGCGTCGCGAACGCCATGTCCATCCCAAACCCGCTTTTCATCGAAGGCAACGGCCTGCTTAGCGCGAACCTCGACGCCGCCACTTTCTTGAATGGTTCGTTCTGGTCCCCACCGACGGTTCCAGAAGCGAGGACTGCAGCCTCGGGCTGCAAGAACGCGCTTCGAAAGGCAGCTACGTCATCGAACTCGAGATCTTGAACGTGGAATCGAATCACCTTCATATGGTGTGACGCGTAACGGCTGAACAGCCCGAGCGCGACCCACTTCCACAAGTGCGCACGTTGCTCACGCGTCATCGAGCGGTTGCCCGGCAGTTCCTGGAGCCACGGGATCGCTTGGTGGTTGATCGACAGCTCCTCGACCGATTGGCTCACCATCAGCGCTGAGAACACGGCCGACACGGTGCGCTCGGTCATGAACACCGGCAGCTCAATCTCTCGTATCGTGCCCGTCGTCAGTGGTGCCGCCTCCTCTTGATCGTGCGTCGGTGTGCACGTCAGCAGTTGCAATCCCTGCGCGAACACATCGGCAGTCTCAGCTTCCACGTCCATGTTGTACACCCACAGGCAGCGCAGATCGATCCCACAGCTCGCGATTTGCGCGAGGTAGAGAAACGTCTTGGCCGAGATCGCGCGCGGGATGCCCACGTCCATTTGGGCCACGCGGAAGATCGGCTTCCAGTGGTGATGGCGGAAAATGCGCGGATTCATCGTATCGCGTGCACGCTGCGTCATTGCGACCTGCGCGAGCTGCGCCACGCGCGCTCCAAAGTCGCCCTGCGAGGCCTGCACTTCCACGGGCACGACCAACGCGTCCCGCGGGACGCGCTCAGGCGTCGTCGTCACATTCTCGCCCGCGGGCGCCAGCGGCGCGAGCATGTCGACCATTTGGTACGCCGACTCGAGCAGCGCGCGCATGTTGGCGTACTCGCTCGAAGCCGTGCCTTCGACGCCGCCCAGTACGAGCCGCTCGCACCAGCTTGTGATGGCCGTCGGGAAATCTTCACCGTGGCGCACGCGCACGACGCACTTGATGCGCATCGCCGTCGATTCCGGCAGCCGCAACCACGACGAGTGCTGCATCGCCGCCTGGTAGACCTGGACCGTGAAGAGCCGCGCGTCCACGCCGCCCAGCAGCGCGAGCAGCTCGACGGCCTCGAACACGCGCGCGTCGACGTCGCCGTCGTCGGTCGAGACCATCACGACGAGCGCGCGGTCCGCCGGCGGGTCGGTCTCAGCGCCGCTCAGCGAGAAGCGCCCGCGCACTGAGAGCACTTGGACCCACGGGTCCAGCGCGCCCAGGAGCTGCTGGCGCAGCGCCGGCAGCCACGACAAATCCATCGCCACGGTCTCTTGTTTCTGGGGTGATGAATCTGAATCGATGGATTGACCAGGGAGATAGTCACTTTCACGAGGGAACTGTAGTTTTACCCAATCAAATGGCTTTGGGATGGTGACCAGCACAAATTGTGTTTTTGTGACCGTGATGCGGCGACACCAATTGGCGCCATGCGTCGTCGTGGTCGTCGTGTGGCTCGCTCAAGCGGAACAGCAACTTGCGCTCTTTGCACACGGTCACAACTTCAAATACAAGCGACACCGTGGCCCTGTTGACCTTTCGCACGACGCGGACCACCGTGGCGTCGTTCTCGGGGGCACCGCATCACTCAGTCCTCCTCTTTCGAGAGGCGGACTGACACGCACCGCCGATCGCACTCGGCAGCAAACACAAACACGATCGAAACGAGCGGACGGTCCATCGCGCGCATCCACTGGGCGGCGACAGCGTGCGTTGTGGCGTTTACTGGGTGCTGTTCGGACATTGCAGCAGACGCTAGAACGCTGAGGAAAGCGAATTTCTTGTCAAGTCCAAGAGGAGCCCGCCGAACGGAAATGGGCTGGAGATGGTGTGCAACGAGTTGCTTGGCGGCGTTCCAGAGGTCGGGCCGTAGACTCGTATGGGGCTGGTAAGAGAGCTTGAGAATGAGCGCACGCATCGTGTGGTTCGTACGAAGAAAGTCGGCCACCGAGGCAATGATGCCGATACCGTCCTGAGCATTTTCTAGCCCAGCGACTGTGAGCTCGAGATGGCGGATAGGCAGAGTTGATAGCCTGCTGAGCTCTGTGAGGCTGTGGAAAAGATGTTCCACGCTGCGAACATCGCCAAGCGTGAGATGATCCAGCCGAAGGTGCTGAATTCCGCACACTCCGCGTCGAAGCATAGCCGCGATAGGCCCCATGGACCGGAGAACGAGCCTTCCATGAACACAAAGTGTTTTGAGTCGATGACACACGTCGATGGCACCACACAACCAGTCGTCAAAGACACTTGAGCAGTCGATGTGGAAAATTGAAAGGTTCGTTATACCAGCGCCAGCAGTCTGAAGCAACGCCAGAACAGGATCTCGAGATCGTTCGTTGAGGTTCTCGAGGGAAAGGTGCTCAACGGAGCGCTCGCGATTACAGATCACTTCGGAACACACGAGCACGTGTTCAGTCTTCACACACGTGGGCCCATAGCCTGGTACCATCACTTGAATTGTCTCGCCATCAGCTGCACCAACTATGAGCACTTCGGGTGGTGCCAGTTTGATAGCAACATCTGCCGACGCACTGTCTCCGCCGATCGGCACACGAGCCGATGACAACGCCGAAACGATCGCACATCCTGATATGTCTTGGCACGGGGAGCCATCTTGGCCAGGAGGGATACTGTGAGCGCGCTCCGACTGGCTGCGAAATGCTCGCACGTCCTCGGCCGATAGGTCTTCCACATTGATGCGAACTTGATTTATGGAATGTGCAGCGTACCGACCGAACACAGAGAAAGCGATCCACCGCCACAAATGGTCGCGCTCCACTCGAGTCATGGCCGGCGTGTCGTCAGGATCAGGCTGCCACGGCGAGAGAGCGCAGTTGATCGAGAGGAAGCTGACAGAGTGGCTCGTTCGCAGTGCCGAGAAAAGAGCGGTCACTGTTCGCCACGGCATGTGCACAGGGAGCTCGACCGTTTTCACCGCCGCAAAAGCAGACTCGGCATGTGGCTGATCAATGCTACCTAACAGTCGCTGCAGCCCGTGAGCAAACGTAGCCGCTGTCTCGCTTGTCACCACCATGGCATTAGGTTTGAGCTTGTCGATCATGACTCCCTGGTGAGCGATTTGGGTCATGGCGCGAAACGCGTCGGCGGTCACCACGTCCGGAATACCAGGGTTTACTTCGATCACTCGGAAGAGAGACTTCCACTCTCGCTCCGACGCCATGTGTGTACTTGAGTCGTGACGAGGCGGCCGCATAGAGACCACTTCGGCGAGCTGTTCCATGCGCTCTTCAAACGTGCCCTCATGAAGCCACATACTCACGGGGATCTCAATCGCCTTACTTCCGACGATCGAGCCGTCTTGGGATCTCTCACGATGGATACTTTCCAGCCAGTCCCGTGCGCGCGCATACTCATCCGAGGTCGTGTTGGGGTCTGCACCCGAGACCATGCGCGCAGACCACGCCAGCACCGCGTCCGGGAATTCGTCTATCCCGCTGAACGAGAGCACACAGCCGACTCGACACGCGGTGCACGAACTGCGCGAGCCGCCATCCATGCGTAGCACTCGCCCGGTCGTCGCGCTTGATAACGCGAGCCGCCACAGCAGATCATCGACGCCGCCGGCGAGCGCTAGCAGCTCGAACGCTTCAAACACGCGCAAGTCCACCTCCCACGTCGCCGGTAGGCGCAGCCACACGACGTCTGTGGGCGCGAGACGCTCGAAGTCAAACGCACCGGCGAGGAAAGTGCGTTCGCGAAGAATACGCATCCACGGACGCAGCGTCTCGATCAGCACGGCGCGTTCCGCGTCATCCAGGGGACTTGGAGTCGTTGCGGTCATCTTTGTTCTTTCCGTGTGGGACCACAGTTCCACGGAATCCACGCACGGCAAGATTGGTCAAAACGCAGTGTCTCATGATCCGATTGGATACATGGTGATGATTTTAGCCAGTCGACAGAAGTCTCTGGCGTGATTTTCAGCCAATACATTACTGGAGGTATATTCTCCACAAACCGAAAAAACCGAAGGCCCATGGCGACCTCGGCGGAGCTTGAGGCATTGCTCGCACCATGGCTGCCGGTGCTCGCGGACCACACAGAGCTGCAACTCCAAGATCTCTTGCCTTCCTCTCGGCACGACAAGGTCGCGTTTGTGAAGATCCGCACCGACCGCGAGTGGGACGTGCATGAGTTCGAGGCGGTGGAGCTGTTTGCGCTGCTGAGCGCCGTGGACGCGAACGCGTGAGATCAGGCGCTCAAGCAAAGCGTGGGACGCCGAGGAAGTCACATAAATCAAGGACTATTGTGCGCAAGAATTTCAGCTGGCGTACGAGCTGGCGTGCGAGGAAGGCCACATCTCGATGATCCTAAACTGGTGCTTACGGGACGTGATGGGAGGTGCGAAGTGGACGGTATCGCGTGAGTGTGTCCACGCGCGAACGCGATGCCCGAGTGCGGTGGCCAGTATGAACGTTCGCGCATCCAAGTGCACTTAACCAGCGAGCGTCAAGATCTCGAAAACGTGCTGACACAGTTTGCACATGCGGTGGCGTTCCAAGACGTGCGCGATTCGAGCCACGGGGCACCAATTTTCCGCGTGGTCTACTGTGATGTCTTCTGACATTGGCCTGCAGACAGTCATGGCCAACCGTTGGTTCTCACTCACGGCCCAGTTGGTGCGATATGGCATTGAACATCGCGGGCTCCTCGCCGATAGCATCCCCACCAAGAAGCGACCGCCCAGCTACATGTCCCCGGTCTGCAGCTTCAACTTCAGACGAAGTTGGATTCCGTCATTGAGCACGTGAGTGTCCCAGGCATCTTTCTTGGCGGCATGTTGACTCGTCAATCCATTGCGAGTGATTTCTCAGCCGTTTGCGTGAGTAACTCGGTCACCATGGTCGCGGCGAACAGCACGATCACCTTTGAGACGATCGGTGACCGCGCGTGCTTTTGGCGATGGTTCGCGTTGACGGTTCCTAGTGATGTGACAAAAGTTCGACGCGACTGTTTCAGTATCAGTCTTCGCAACCTCAACGACGACGACGCCATCGCGGCGATCCGCGATGTGCTTCAGTGTCCGGAATCTGAAGGCTTCTGTGTGCATCGATAACAATCCGGACGACAACAGAGTATCTGTGCAACCGCTTCGCCTCGCAGCGACGTGACGCTTTACAATCGTGCCACCCGGTACACAGATATCAGCAGGGGTGAGGTGATCGTCTGCCATGAGCAGAGCGTTCGACTTCTAGAAGAACTCCCATATGGCTGGTATGCTGTGCTGTTACTTGGTTGGACTCAACAGTCGGACATGACGGACATCCTTTGTGATACGGTTCATATCGCAACAGAAGACCGTGCGATTGAACCTCGTGTACATGGACGACGCCACGATGCGGACAGCACTCGATTTCCTTTGAATTGTCGGCCGCCGACTGAACTGGCTCACTGTTGGCGCTGTTGAGACTGGCACGCCACTGGACTCGTGGCTAACGGAGGCAATGGAGCGCTGCCCAGACCTTGAATGCCTTGGTCTGTTCTGCGCAGGCCAACTGCAGTAACTCGAAATTCTGTCAAGATTCTTTGAGCGTGGAAACTGTAAATTGCAACGCATCCAGATCGACGACATCGAAATTCAACACAGCTCATGCAGCTGCTCGCCGATCGCAACCATCAAATGGCCAAGGGATTGCGCCGCTTCATTTAGATCTTGAAAAGTGTGCCGACGCACCTCACGAAGTTGCCCAGTGCCGTCCAGGCGATGCTCGAGGCTAATGCCTCGTTGCAAGAACACGCTCTCCGCGTTCGGTATCAAGCACAAGTCCAAGTCCCGCCCAACGACCCAGCCTGCATTTTTCGGATCAAGGCCCTTGATAACGCTCCAATTGCAACGCAAGCGAAGCCGCTGAACGCCGATCCAAAGCGAGCATTCCTCAGCGTCGTCCATCGAGCGAGCGTGGGCGGCCGCGACGACACGCTTCCACAAGGGATCCAACATCTCGACACCGGCGTGGTCTCTCACATTTTCGACTGTGCAGGACCGTGCCAGAAGCGGCGCGTGATTCCGAACGCGACGACGACGATGTTTGGCGCAGCGGTTCGGATTCTGAGGTGGCATCTAATACCCAGCAGCCCACACAATGTTTGATACCCTCAGATACGTACTTACGAGTGCTTCCCACAGGACGACGATATGCCTCTCGCACGGCCTTGGATGACGCGGGCAACAAGCCAGTGCGCTGAGATGAACGGCATTCGAATTCGAATGCCACTCAAAAACTATTAACCAATCAAATCCACCCATTTAGATCCGTATCCCATTCTATTGGCGTAAAGCATATTCAATATATTTACACCAATCCCATTACTCCAAACCACATCCATATCTTTGATTGGTGGAAATCGAAGTTTGGACCTCTTCGCGCTTCGATATTCCGTGCCCACACTTCCCATTCTCCCTTATTTCCCACCAAAGCCGCCCCCCGCTTCTCTCTTCATCTATCTATCCCCGCACGCATGGCGCTGCTCTCGCGCGAGGATCTGCGCGTGCTGATGCTGCCGTGGGTTGGCGTGCTGCGCGACTACGTGGACCTCGGCGAGTGGCACGCGACGTGGGACGCAAACGGCGACCGCATCGTGTGGATGCAAATGGTCAGCGACGCGCCACGCGGCATCGAACCGCGCGCGTTCGACGCCATGGAGCTGCTCACGCTTCTGGGCGAGATCGACTTTGCGGCGTGGCGCGTCGCACTCGCGGCGTCCTGGCCGCGGCACGCGAGCGCGTGGATCGAGGCCGCGAACGGCCGCGCGCTGCGGTTCGGCTGGAAGCTCGTGTTCTCGTCGGCCCGCGGGACGGACGCGCCCGCGATGGACATTGGCAAGTGGTGCGACCGTATTGCGCTTGACGGTGCCGCGCGCACGCGCTCTCGCGAGTATCTGCGCGCAAGGAATGTTCTCGAGAGCCAGTACAAGCAGCTCGAAGCGATGGCGACGGACTATTGCATGCGCAAGCCTGTCGCGCGCCAGCGACTACAAATCCCCGTACAACTAGTCATGAAACAGGGACCACTGGAGACCCGCCTGCTCAAGCTGCTGCAGATCGCGGCGCTCCAGTATGCGCGTGAGACGTCGCGTGTCGGTCTATTTCGTGACGATCCGTGGAAGCCATTGATGCGGATTACGGATGTGAACATCAAGGACTTCCCAGAACAGGCGTCGGCTAAGGCATTTCTCAGCGCCGCACAACTCGCTGCGTTCGACATCCGACTGAACCAGCTCTCGCTCGACCGTGTGGACGTGACTATCGATACGGCCGTGCTGTACACGACCGGCTTGCAGTCCCTTCTCGCGACGCACTGTGCCGGTCGGGATGGTTGCTTGAGCGTGGGCGCTGCGAAATGGGTGGCTGTTCCAGCAGCAATGCAGCGCCAAACGATCGCTGCGATCTACTCAGCGCTAGCAGTCAGCCCATCTGTTCGTACGGTCGTTGTGAACATGACCCCCATGATCCAAGACACTGAGGATGTTCGTGTGACCAAGAGCAGCCCGGATGACCGCGACCACATGTGGCAGTGGGTTGCCATCTCGCTTTTTGGCGGCGACGCTTGCAATCAAGTCGAGCTTGTGGACATCGACGTGGTAGATCTCTGCCAGGACAATGTCGTTGCGATGCAGAGAGCGCTCGCGCACGACCACCCTCTGCACGCGGTTAGTCTCTCCGCGAACCAGTTTACAAGTCGTTCTGTGACCGTTGATGAATACGTGATGGCCTCGAAGTTTCGATTGTTACCACCCCAAAGCGAACCTCCACGTGGTGTTCAAGCGGTCATTGATTTCGGAAGACAGCAAGTTCAATTGCTTGCAAGGGAATCGGATGACTGGGCGGCAGTGTTACTTCCTGGCTGGGGCGCTGCCTGGGTGCACAAGGATGACTATGAGGACTGCACGCCACCTGTATCTGCTCCAAGCGAGCTCCGACGGACTCCAAGCTTGAAGTTGACCAACATCAAGGGGCCATGCACGACGCCAGTCATTTCTTTGCTTCGTCTCGTTGGCCGCCATGTCCACACGCTTGAAATCACCAGCATCAGATTCGTTGAGCCGCTTGATGACTGGTTGCGCGAGATTTTCCAGGTGTGCCCGCATCTTGAAGATCTGACGATCTCGTATGGAGGATGCATGATGACACTGGACACGCTCATCGATAGCTACGAACAAGGTTACTGTCGCTTGCGCCGTTTCACCTTGCGGGAGACTTCGGTCCAGGAAGCAGCCACCGTACCTCGGTTTATCACCACATTGGCTGATCCCACGCATGTCATGTCGAAGAACCTTCGTGAACTCACTCTGTGCTATCGGTCAGATCGCCCGCTGCCCGGTGTTTCGGACCTATTGCACAACATGCTCCAGTCCAACACAACCCTTGAGAGCTTCAAGATGAACATCAGTTTTCATTCACCCGTGGCGACGGACCAGCTCATCCGACCCAAAGTGTTTGCCAAGTACATGACGCCAATCGCCGTGCGCTTGCTCCCGCTGTCGCTGAGCAAGAAGGCAGCATTGTTGAGCGTAACCGGTGGGCGGCGAGGCCAAGCTCTGCAAGAATCATCAAGCGCGTTCCACCAGTTTGATAGCCGTATTGTGTCGCTCATCTTCCAGTTTGCAGCGCAGTGCCGCAAGCGACATGTTGATGTCCACTTCTGGAACGTTCGCAATTAAGTGCGCTCACCAAGAGGCTCGTCGATCGGTTCGAACTTCGTGTTACAGTATCCCAGCGTTATCGAAGTGTTTTCTTCTCATTGGGCGTTTTTCTTTCCAAACTCATCTTGTCGCCACACAACTGCCTCGACCATCGTCGACGACTCGAGAGTTTTGATCACTCATTCACACACACCATCATATTATCGACGTGTCAGCTGCGCAAGCTGATGCCCCCTGGGTCGGTGTTCTGCGCGACTATGTCGACCTAGGACGATGGAACGAAGACTCGACTGCTCAAGGTGACAAAGTCGAGTGGCTCCAAGTCCCAAGCCGTCGTCCCAAGCTGTCGATGTCCGCATGTTCGACGGATTGGAGTTGCTCGCCTAAGCACGCATCGGTATGGATTGAAGCCGCAGACGTGCTCTCCAGCTAGTTCACCACTGCCAATACGCCACGATACCGGCATCGCCCAGTCGTTCGACCACGTTGTCGTCAAGGACATCGAACACACGCGAGATCGACCGAGTATCTGATCGCCCGTTTCGTACTCAAGAACGAGTACAGTCAGCTCGAG
>JAADXJ010000267.1:0-29458 GCA_023337735.1 Pythium biforme
GCGGACGCGGCATCGCCAAGGCCCACGAGCGCTGTCGCTCGACGTAGATATGGCTGAGGGAGAGAGACAAGAGTCAGTCGCTGCACCTCTTCTCCATGATTAGCGCAAGGTACGTGATCCAACAGACCTTGATTGACGGCGCGATGCCAAGCGCACTTGTGCAGTCTTCTACGACGCGGTCAAAGCGCTGGAGCTGATAGGATAAGACCAGACCACCCATTTTCGTATTAGTATAGAGGCGAAGGAGCTAGTTTGCGTTCCCAAGTTGAAGTTACCTTGAGAAACGCCATTGCGCGGTTCGAAAACAGCGCCGCATCCACTTCGCCACCGCCACCACGACTCGTTTCGATGCATCTGCACAATGCGCATGAAGCGTCGATGAGTATCGCCACGATAGCAGCCAATTTGCATCAAGCGATGGACCCACACGTACTGGGAGTAGGCGTGCGCAGCTTCTTCAAAGTTACCCTGCTTGAAGAGCGCATTGCCCTCGGCTTTGAGGGCCGCCACATCGACCGTCGCGGGTTCTCCCTGCGTAGAGAGCAGCGCGTCGTGGCCGCTGGCGCTCAGCAGAAGCTTCACTTGGTCGGCGTCCAGCGCCGCTAGTTGCGTGCGCAGGTCCTCCATGTTGGGGGGAAAGCAGCTGACCAGCATGGAAAAGACCTCTGTTACGAAATGTTCAACACCCTTGAGATCGCATAATGGATCTCGCATGTCACGCGAAAGTTGCGCGAACGGGGTGCGTAGCTGTTGAGAACAGTGTTGAAGCAAACCGTCATCCCTTCCGAAGAAGCTTCTTCCGGCAAAGAGAAAGAAGTCTAACGCCGCCTGTGGGTCGGAGCACTTTAGATCCTCGATCAATAGACAATATGGAGACCTGGCGAGCGATCATGACCAAGGGCGCCTACAGCGCCGACGCTTCGTCTTCTCTATCATCGTCTAAAAAAGCGTCGCAATACGGCGTGTTAGACGACGAGTCGGACAAGCTCGCGCAGCCGCTCATCAGCCGCCGCGACTCGGCGGACGCAGCAGGGTACTACGCACACTACGACTATGACAGTGACCGCCTGCCTGAGTACGGCGAAGAGGATCTCGACCACGATACGCTCGAGCGCGACGCGTTGCTGCGGAAAGCACAGAGTTTCCATCGGACGCCGTCGTCGTCGTCGCGTGGGTACGAGGAGATCTCGCTCAAGCCATCGCCCGTGGCACTGCTACGGTCGCTCGTGCAGAACGTGTTATGGCCCATGACAGCGGTCGGCGCGCAGACCGCTAAGGTGTTCCAGCCGCGCCGGACAACAGTAACGACTATGCCCGTGACGGTCACGTACGACGTCGACGACCGCAATGCGCTCCGCACCGTGACGACGCTGCGTGCGCTGGCCAAGCCGCGCGCGCGCCGCGCCGAGACGCTGGACGAGATCCATGAGCGCGCGCTCGTGCGCATCGCGCTCGCCACGGTCGTCTTCAGCGCGTGGCTTATCCTCACCGTGTACCACCACGCCGACTGAGGTCGTGTTAAGAAAATCAATCCACTCCAAGAGTCCCCAAGCCATACAATGACACCATGAGAAAAGAAATACAAGTCCTTCTCGCTATGATGTGCTGATGTGGTGGGCTGTCTCCTCGAACGCGTCGTCGCGGTCGTGGTCACACTGGAGTTCCCCAGCCGCCTCCGTCGCCGTGGTCGTCACCGTCTTGTTCGTCTTCTTGCCTGGGTGGCGGTACGTGAACGCGCTGGGACACAATGGCGCGAGCGGACATTCGATGCATTTCGGGTGGACCGCCACGCAAACGTTCTGGCCAAAGCCCACAACGAGCCGCGAAAAGTCGCGCCAGTATTCGCGCGGCACCCACTCGTCCAACGCCGCGCGGGTTTGCTCGGGCGTCTTGGTCCCCGCGTCGCCCACCCACCCGAGCCGCTGCGCGAGGCGGTGGACGTGCGTGTCCACGATGAGTCCTTGGTCCACTTCATCCCACGCGAGCAGCAGAATGACCCGCGCGATTTTGGGCCCCACGCCCGGCAGCGCCAGCAGCCCCTCGAGCGTGCGGGGGATGTCGCCTTTGTACTTGAAGTGCAGTGTGTCCGCGACCTGCTTGAGCTGCTGCGCCTTGCGGCGGTAAAAGCCCACGGGCACGAGCAGCTCCTCGAGTCGGCCAGCAGACGTGGCGCGCACCTTGGCGATCGTCAGTCCTTCATCTTCCTTCTCCTCTTCCTTGTCACTGTGAAGATGCGTGTGGAGGCGCAGCATGGCCGCATGCGTGATGGGATCTTGCGTCTGTGAGCTCAGCAGCGCCGCGACCAAGATCTGAAACCGCTGCGTCGCGGCGCGCGTCGTGAGTGGCTTGTATACACACGCCTGAGTGCCAAAGCGGTCGATCGCAGCGTCGGGGCCATCGCGGCGTGCGTCGACGAGTTGCTCCAGCAGCTGGATACGGCGTGCGCTGTTACAGTCGTCGCTTTGCTGAGGTTGTCCAGCACGCGCTGGCAGTACCTGCGTGGCCTCCCGCTTGATCGCAGAGGCCGTGACCTGGGAGTCGACTTTGTCTTCCTCATCTGGTTCTTCCTTGATCGTTCGCTTGCGCTTTCTTGGGACGACCGCGGAGGGTGCTTGCACTATCGATGCATCAAGATTAGCGTCCGATGACTCGCTGCGGGCGGCGGACGCCGCCGACGCCGCGCCACGCGCGAACCGCTGGAACGGATTCGTCGCCATGGTTTGGAGGCAAATTGGAGCTTTTGGAATCAGAGGATATGTCACTAAATGGAAACAACTGCATTTCGCCGTGTGACGTCACGAACGGACCAACGCCCAGAGCAATCGAAAGGATGGGAGGGGCGGCCTTCACGTGTATATTTTCTGATGAACCGTCCGCTTGCTTGCGCGAGGCATTGCTCGTCGTTGCCCTCCTCCTTTTCGTCCTCTCTCTTGTGCGTCACACCACGATGGTCTTGTCTTCTCCTAACACGCGTTCTGTCTGTCTAGTCGATCGCTTCCGCCATGCTCTCTCTGATTTTACGACCGCGCGTGAACGCGACCGACGTACGCGTGGTAGACCTGGTCAAAGAACTGCGGCTCATCCAGCAGCGCGATCAGCGTCTGCTTGAGCTGCTCCTTGCTCACGACCGCTGCTTGCCCGTTGCTCACGCCCCCCGAGCTCGCGCGCGAACGCGACTGCTGCGGCTGAGTCTGAGCTGGCGGTCCCGCGTTGCCGCCGAGCATGCCCAGGATCGCGTTGCCCGCGGCGATGCCTTCCTCGCGGGAGATCGGCGTGTACCCCGCGGCGCTGCCATTCGCGACGACTGCCGGCTGCTGCGCCGCGGCCGGCTCCTGCACCGACACCTGGTCGCGCACGGCAGGGCTTCCGTCCGCCGCCTCGCCCTGCGGTCGCTGCAAAATCGTGGTCGGTGTCGTGGGCTTAGAGTTGACGTTGTTCTCGCGCTTGTTGCGGCCGCGGCCGCCGCGCTGGCCACTGGCATTCTGGCCGCGCTGACGCGGCTGGCGCGGTTGCTTCTGTTGCTGCGGCGGCGGCGGAGCCGTCTCGTCCGTCGCCGGCTGTGTCTGCTCTGGCTGCTGCGGCTGCTGCTGTTGTGGCTGCAGGTCCTCCTTGATCGTCTTCGATGAGGTCGGCGTTTCCGGCGCCGTAGGCTCGTTCACGGTCCGCACCATTCTAATATCCGCACCATCAATCGTCATATACTGTTAGGCCTCGATATCCAGAAAGAGCACATGGAGCGTGCGTGATGTACCGCTGCAGCAGCTTGAGAATCTTTTCCCGGTCCTCCTCGGGGAAGAACCAGAGGCCGTAGATCGCGTAGCCGCCGGCCGCCGAAGCGTCGGGGCTCCGCAGAATCAGGAATGTGTCCACGCTGTCGACCTCGAGTCGGCTGTCCACGGGGATCGTCATGTTGGTCGTGCTCAGGCGGTTGTTCACAAAGATCTGGAAGCGCGGGGACGCATATCTACCCACGAGAAAACCCACGAACCGGTAAGCGACCGCATCCATTTCTTACCCCTCTCTCTCTGTATCCATGTGCCGCGTACCTCTTCACAACAAACAGGCAGCCTTCCACGTCCTTCCGTTTCTATATACACCGCACACACACACCGCAGTGAGCACCTCCGGGGCGAGACACGAGCAGGTCTCAACATGATGTGTGTGACCAAACGCACCCAACTCTGCAGCGCCTGGTCAAACTCGTAGACGACAACGTGGCTGGCCATGTCCACGATGTCCATGACCGAATCATCCTGGCGCTTGAGCACCTGCAGGTTCATCGCGTTCGACTGCGCGCGGTCCACGGGGAGCGCCATGCTGTTTCACTCAGGTTCTTTCCCTTGTTGGTGGTTCGAGATTGGCGTGGAAGCCCCTCGCCTAGAATGTCTGGTGTCAGTGACTTGTGACATTGGTCACTATTTGAAGCTCACGGATTGGTTTAAAAAAACTCTTGTAGTGATTCTATTGGTGCATATCCAGAGGCCACTAAAGAGGGGGAACTGGGCAGCTACCGACAGCGTGCCCATTTCGCTTCTCCACGCTTGAAGAAGGACAACGCAACGATGGCGGTGCCATACGACAGCGACAACGTGTTTGCCAAGATCCTCGATGGCCAGATCCCGTCTTACAAGATCTTCGAGACCGAACACGTGCTCGCGATCCTCGACGCGTTCCCGCTCGTGCCGGGCCACGCGCTCCTGATCCCCAAGGCCCGTGGTTTCGCCACCGTTGACGGTATGTCCAGATACGTATCCGGAGGATACGCGGCCGGTAGACTCATATTCCTGTACGGTACATTTTATGACACAGCGATGCCTGCCGACGTGGCCGCGAACCTCTTCCGCGAATTGCCGCGTCTCGCCAAGGCCGTCAAGGAGGTAGGGAAACGTAGAGCTCAAGGATCTGTTCCATTTACGCTGTTTGGTGCCTGCTAGAAGCTCACAGACGATGTACTTACTGCAGGCGACAGGCGCCGACGGCATCAACATCATCCAGAACAATGGCGCGGCGGCGGGCCAGGCCGTGTTCCACGTGCACATCCACGTCATCCCGCGCTTCGACAGCGACGGTGTGCTCCAGCTGCCGGCAGGCCAGGCCATGGTCACCAAGGACGACGGCGCCGCAATGCTCGCCAAGATCCAGGCCAAGCTCTGAATATGCTAACAACGGGGAAAGGAACCCATGCCCGGGGGTTCGACTTCTCCAACAGATGGATTGCATGTTGGGTTTTGGTTGCTGGCTCCGATACCGTTTCTCTTTGTTCTCGTTCACGCACGCCTTCTCCGCTCGGGCAGATCTACGTATCGTCATCCGCGCTACCAAGCAGCGTCCGTGCGTCTTTCTCTTCTCTCACACTCACTCGTTTGCTTTTGAGCTGGATCAGCACGGTCCCACAGCACTGCTGGCCGGCGGAAATACCGCACATTCGCTTTCGTTTTCTCGTGTATCGACCGACGGCCGATCGGATTCGTTTTCGGATCAGAAACCCCGGAAATACCCGCGACAGATCCGATGATTCGTCGTCTTTCGCGATGCCGGATCGGTGCGCGGCGCACGATCCCGTGGGACGGAGAAAGACCAGGATTCGCTCGCATTGGACGCCGTCATCATCCATTTCGCTCGCCTTCAAGCCGTCGAAAATAGCCTACCGAGGCCGAAACGACCACACGCAGAGTGCCGCATTTAGCGTCCGCGCGCTTGTCTCTTGCTTTTCGCCATCGCCATCGGTACCGCTGGTTTTTGCATTGGCTTGCGCGAAAGCAGACCGAGAATGGCCCTCGGCCGTTCTCGAAGGCGCGGTTTATAGACTCGGCGATTGATTCGCAGCATTCGCTTGGCTTCGTCGCCGCCGCTACGGGAGTTGAGAAATAGATCGGTCCGCGCGAAATCCACGCCGGGAGGTCGGCGCCAGATCCACACCAGAGCGAACAAAGGCACAGTCACTTTAGTCCTGCTGAGCTCGCTCTCGCGCTTCCGCTTCCCTTGCGTTCGTTAGTACGGCGCGATGGACGGCAACGTCGCACCGCCGCCGGCGCCGCCGGTGGCGTCCAAGAAAGTGCGGTGCGACTCGAACCGCAGCGATCTCTCCATGGCCTCGGACGTCACGTACCGCTCGCTCGAGAACGGCGACATCACGGCCAGCACGGTCATGATGCTCTCGCCGGACGACGGGGGCAGCGTTGTCGGCACGGAGAACGGCACTGGCAGCACTGGTAACGTCGTGGGTCATTCTTCGACTCTTTGTTCCTAGACGCTGACACGGAAGGTCTTGCTCCCTGTTCCCCACAGCATCAGCGCTTTCTGAGGTCGGCTCACGCATTGTGTACGTCAACAACCCGGCCAAGAACCTCGAGTTCTGCGACAACAAAGTCGTCACGGCCAAGTACACCAAGTACAACTTTGTGCCCAAGTTCTACTACGCGCGGCTCACGCAAGTCGCCAATTTTTACTTTTTGCTCGTGGGCGCCGGCCAGATCATCCCGTCCATCTCGTCGACGCAGGGCCTGCCGTACCAGTGGATGGTGCTCGCGATGGTGCTCACGATCGACGCGGTCTTTGCCGCCATCGAAGACAATGCGCGCCACCGCGCCGATCAAAAGATGAACGCGCGCCCGACCCACGCGTTTGATGCGACCGAGCCGTCGTGCTTCCGCGAGGTCACGTGGAGCGACGTGCGCGTCGGCGACCTGCTCAAGGTATGCAACTACGAGGCCGTGCCGGCCGATATCTTGCTGCTCGCCGTGTCGGAACCGGACCCGACCGCGCCGGTGGGGATCAGCTTTGTCGAAACCAAGTCGCTCGACGGAGAGACCAACCTTAAAGTGCGCCAAGCGCTGAGCTGCACGTTCTCGCAGCTCAACGACCCGCGCTCGCTGGGAAACCTGCCTGGCCGCGTGCTCTGTGAGCGGCCCAACCACGACGTCAACTCGTTTTCGGGACGCTTTGAGCCCCACAAGGGTCATACTATCCCGATCGACCTCAAGAACATTGCGCTACGCGGCTCGGTGATTCGCAACACGCCGTACGTGTACGGGCTCGTGCTTAACACGGGCAAAGACACCAAGATCATGCAGTCCGCGAGCGAGACGCCCATGAAGACCAGCAAGATCCTGGCGATCGTGAACCGCGGGATCGGCATCCTGATGGCGGCGCTGCTCGTGCTCTGTCTTCTCGGCGCGGTATTCTGCTCGATCTGGGTCGCGCAGAACTACGACCGCGCGACGTACTTGATGCTGCACGATCTCAGCGGCGTGGCGCCGTTCCGCAATGATATTGTCGGCTGGGGCATCTACATGGGGTACTACTGGATCCTCATCGCATCGTTCGTGCCCATTACGCTCTACGTGACCGTCGCGATTGTCAAGTCGTACCAGACGTTCTTCCTCAACCGCGACATCAACATGTACGACGAAGTCACCGACACGCCGGCGCTCGTGCGAAACGCCGATCTGAACGACGATCTCGGCCAAGTCACGCACATCTTCAGCGACAAGACGGGCACCTTGACGGCCAACGAAATGGATTTCCGCAAAATGTCGATCCACGGCGTCTCGTACGGTCGCGGCACGACCGAGATCGGTCGCGAGGCTGTACGCCGCCTTGGCAAGGATCTCTCGGCGAGCGACATCTTGGCCGATAACACGCCGTACGAAAAAGAGTTCGAGAATGTCCACTTTGTGGACCCACAAGGCGAGTACAACCGCGACACCAACCCCTCTAGCAACCCCGTGCAAGCCTTGTGGATTGAGACCTTCTTGGCCCATTTGGCCGTGTGCCACTCCGTTGTGCTCGAACACGGTGACGATGGGCCGAAGTTCTCGGCGTCGTCGCCCGACGAGCTGGCGCTCGTGTCGGGAGCGCGCTTCTTCGGGTACGAGTTCATCGGTCGCAAGAACGGATCGGTGGCTATCCGAAACCCAAACCATCCGGGCGAAGTGGTCACGTACGAGCTGCTCGAGATGATCGATTTCACGAGCACGCGCAAGCGCATGTCGGTTGTCGTTCGCACGCCCGACAAGCGCATCGTGTTGCTCACTAAGGGAGCCGACTCGGTCATTTTTGCTCGCTTGCATCCGGAGAACTGCGACTCGCACATCGTCGAGATCACCACGCAGCAACTGGAACGGTACGCGACCGAGGGTCTTCGTACTCTTGTGATCGCGCAGAAAGAGATCCCCGAAGCCGCATACTTGGAGTGGTCTCGAGAGTACAAGAATGCACTCTCGGACCTCAGCCAAGTGCAGCGCCAAAAGCTGGGCGAGCCGAACCACATCGAAGAGCTGGAGGAGTCGCTCGAGATGGGGCTCGAACTACTCGGTGCGACCGCGATCGAAGACCGCCTGCAAGACCAAGTGACCTCGACCATCGCCGACTTGGCCCGCGCTGGTATCAAGATTTGGATCTTGACCGGTGACAAAGAGGAGACCGCGATCAACATTGGTTTCGCCTGCCAGTTGCTCGATAACGACATGGAGCGCCTCATCATCAACACCGACACGTACCCGACGAGCTCCAAGCTCTACGACTTGCTGTACTATCGTTGCAAGCAACTGCGCGCCGACCGCAAAGACGGCGCGCCAAGCCGGACGCAAGCGATCATCATCGATGGGCGTTCGCTGACAATGGTCTTCAACCACCCGGTGCTCTGTGATCTCTTCCTCGAAGTCTCGCAATACTGCGCGGCCGTGATTTGCTGCCGGGTGTCCCCAAAGCAAAAAGCCCAGGTCGTGCGTCTGTACAAGACCAACATCCCGGGCTGCCGCTCCTTGTCCATTGGCGATGGTGCGAACGACGTCGGCATGATCCAGGAGGCCCACATTGGCATTGGTATCTCGGGCCACGAAGGCATGCAAGCCGTCAACTCGAGTGACTTCGCGATTGCGCAATTCCGCTTCTTGAAACGCTTGTTGCTTGTGCACGGCCATTGGAACTACCGCCGCATGGCCAAGCTCGCGTTGTACGTGGTGTACAAGAACATCATCTTGTACTGTGCGTGCTTCGTGCTTGGAATGACCAGCGGCGGGTCCGGAACGCTCTACTACAACAACATGTGGATCAACGGCTACAACGTCTTCTGGACGTCGCTGCCGATCGCTGTCGTCGGCGTGCTGGAGCAGGAAGTGCCGGCGCATATCGCCGACAAGTTCCCTGGTCTCTACTACGCCGGCGCGCAGGGAGAGCAATTCAGTCTCAAGATCTTCGCTTCGTGGATCGCGGAGGCCCTCTACGAGGGCGCGGCGTGTGCGCTCGTGCCTGCTTTCTTGGTTGGGTACACAGACTCGCGTGGCAACTCGTTCTCGCGTGAAGTGTGCGGAGGCTTCTCGTACTGCGCGATGATCCTCGTCGGCTGGGCGAAGCTCGGACTCAACGTCGTGACCTGGAACTTCTTGACCGTCATCGCGTTCCTCTTCTCGATCGTGTTCTGGTTCTTCAGCGCGGTCATCATCTCCACCAGCTTGCCCACAACGGTCGCTGATGCCGCGTTCCCGTACGTCTTCACGCTCAGCGAGTTTTATCTCATGATGTACTTGTCACTGCTGCTGTGCCTCGGGCGAGACTTCCTGTTCAAGGCGTTCAAGCGTGAATTCTACCCTGAGTACTACCACGTGCTTCAGGAACACCACAAGTGCAAGACCGATCCGGTCAAGGCGAAATGGACACCACCCAACCTGCGCTACCAGCTCTTCATGACAGACCTGGAGCAGCCCAAGCCGCAGTTCGAACTCCTTGAACAGCTTGCGTCGGTGTCGCCGTCGGGTCGGACGTCCGTGCTAGCAGAGCGTCAAAAGGCATACACGGGTTTTGCGTTCTCAACTCAAGTATTGGAGGACCGGTTCATCAACCCACTTCGTCAGCTAGTGCTGCCAGTGTCGCAGGTCGTCGATGTCATTGGTCGTCGCTTCACGACGCGCTCACCGCGCGCAGGAGACGAAGAAAACTCGTTTGAAGACAAGGTGAAGGCGTTGCCAGTGGAAGAGCAGGCTGTGTACGAGATCCAGCGCTTCCAGATCTTTGCTGGCTGGGGTTCATCGATGCCCGGCCATTTGTTCATCACGGATCCGCCCCGGTACACGAATGCAGACATGACGGACGGTGCCTGGACGTTCGATCTGAGCGAGTGGATGATCGACAACCGCTTCGGAGGCTCGGACCAGTGGCAGTACTCGACGACGTTCAAAGACTTCTTGCGCGACCCACAGCTCAACCAGCCGAAGCTCACGGCGAGGGAGCGCCGTCGGTTGAAGAAGAAGCTGAATAAGCTTGTCGGACGCTGCGTGCGGCGGCGACGTTGGGTGCGCAAGGAGAAGATCATCGCGGAGATCGCGTCGGCGGTCGGAGCCGACGTGTTGTTCGAGCACCCGACTCCTCACCACCACCACCATCACCGAGATCAAGAGCTCCCCCAGATTGAAAATTCCGGGCCGACTGCGGATCTCGTCACAATGCCGCCACACCCAACCCAGTAGATGCATATACTCACCATACATAATCTCGGTACTTGTATATTCTTGGGCCTTGAGCATTCATCCATTCATCAGTCTATTGACTTCGCTCACCCTACGTGAGAAGAGCAAATCGCGCCGGAACCTCCATCCGTTCAAAGCACGCAAAGGTCACAACGATTGTGACGACCGTGAGGTACCAAAAGTGGCGATGGAAGTCTTGAAGCATGAGCCGCTGGATCCACAATCGAGTTGACACCCCGTCCACGCCGCTTAGCACAGCATCTTCAGCAGCTCTGTCGCGTCGACCGGATTGCTGACGAAGCCTGGACCGTAGCTTGTACGTGAAGATCTCTCGAGCCAAATAAGCTCCACCCATGCGGCCGGCGAACATGAAAATGCAACGGACCCAGAGGTTCACTTGATCGGCGACGATCGCGAACCCGTGGGATGGTTTCTCGAGCACCGCAAGTAGTGTGAGTAGAGAAGGCACGAGGATCAGTGCAGTCGTGTCGGCCATGTTATCTTGCTCGGCCAGCTTCATGAGGAAATAGAGCGGACGAAGCTGCTCGACGTTGGTTGCTGATTTGTAGACCGGCGGCGTTGGCACGTTCCGCGAAGTGGATTCCGCGCACGACGATGCATGGCCATTTCCTGACGTCTGAGAGAACGAACAACTTGGCGAGCACCCGTCAGCTCCTTCCGCGCCCTCGCGAATTTGTGAGCAAGCGCATGGCTTGAAGTATATTGTCGCAGACGAAGATGGAATCCCTGTCGGAGCCGTCGACCCAACTGCCGCGCCCCCACCGAAACCGAGAAATGATCGTGTGGGCATGCTGAGCAGCGACGTCCACGAGCTTCTTCGCTTCCCTGGGCTCTTTCGGAGAGTCTTCTGGGTCGGTTCGTCTGGTAGCGATGGATCTGCCGTTTCTTCATTGTCTATGGAATTGTTTGCGGCATGGTTGGTGTGGCGGCGACTTGTACGCCGTACGATCGCACCGGGCTCTTCAACGTCGGTGTCTTCAATATCACTGCCGGAGATGCAGAGGTCGGTGTAGTCGGAAGCTTGAGCAATATCGTTCATACTATGGGTACTCGGCAAGTTCGAGGAGGATCGACAGGCCGCTACGCTTGTCGCAGTGACGTTCGCCATCGTGAGAGTCGTCGCTCGGAAGCACATCGCCATGGATGAACCCTTGAACATACTGAGATTGGTTGAGAACAAGGGTGCCGAGAAACACGACGTTGATGTTTGCTTCACGTCGGCATAGATACCCGTGTTTAGGAACGCGATGTGGATGTTGTTCACCAGTAACATACCCCAGTAGAGGGCATCAATCGGCGTGTCCGAGCCGACCAGCACGTACCAAAACAAGTAGTAGTACAGCTGGCCCAAGTACAACAGCGAAGGGTGCGCGAACGGCTCATCCATCGCATTCACGACTTGAGTCATGGCATAAAAGTACGTCTGCATGACGAGGAGATACACGATCGAAATGCCGAGTTTCATCCACGAGGTTGATGCGCTGAAGTTGACATCATTCCCACTTCCGGCCCCGGCAAACTCGACACCGCGGGCTTCTGCGTGCGCCGGGTGGGCTGGGTCCGCGAGCTCGATCATGGTAAATAGCCGAAAGCACAGGTGACCGAGAAACACGGGCAAATGCACGATCAGTATCGAGTAGATCGCGACGAAATCAAACGACGACGATGCGTTGGAGGAGGCCTGGGCCGAGACGGACTGACTGCGCAGCACGTAGATGAGCAACGCGCATACGACGGGCGAGAACATGTAGATCGTAAACCAGTACTTGGAGATGACATCGACCGTCTTGAGCGAGCTGTACGATGAAAACATGGCGATCCACACGAGCAACGCGCAGCCTCCGGTGAGCAGAAAGACCGCGCGGGATCGTCGCTTCAGATCGGCGGATGGCGACAACGATGCCGACGACGAGACCACAATCGACGCGTACGCTCTCGCTGACGATCCTGCACCACCATGCGACGAACTTGGCGGCGTTGTCGATGCAAACGTAGCAGCGACGGGGCTCATGGATGCCGATACGCGCGGAGAGAGCAGCGTGTCGTCCCGGAAGAGATCGGCTGGATGGGGACTGCTGCTGGTGGATCGCGGCGTCAGGATGGGCGAGAGCGACGGCGCAAGCAGCATGGTGGCCGATGGCGACGCCGCTAACGTCTCGTACGAGTCGTGCGCGACCATGCGGCGCTGCAAGTAAAAGTACCGCGGGATCGCGACCAGCGCGATAGCGCCAAAGACCGTGTTCGCGACGATCCACGAGTGGCGCAAAAAGCGCGCGCGCAGCGACGCCGGCATGGCTGCGACGCTGCCGACGCGCGCGGCCGTGTCGGGCGGCGACGAGAGGAACCACTCGGTCGCGCTGATCGCGACGCTGAGCACGGCGAGCACTTGCCAAATGCGCTTGCGGATGCTGGCGTCGCTCTCGTGGAACTTGAACACGAGCAGGAACGGGTGCGCGACGAGCACAAACTGGCTAAAGTACCACACGGGGCATACGAGGAACGAGTAGATGCGGTGGCCAAACTTGCCCAGCACGGCCAGCAGCGTGAAGAGCACGAGCGCGACCATGGGGAACGTCACGCGCCAGAGCATCAAGTTCCACTCGCTCTGCGTTTCCGGGCCTTGGCGGAACTGCTCGAGAAAGTCCATCGACGAGCTCAGCCGGCGTCGCGAGCTCTCGATCGGCGCCCACTGGACTGGAAGCCCTGCGAGCCGCACGACGCTCGCCCAGCAGCCGCGTGGGCCACGGCGCCAACACGCCGACGCCGTGGTCGCTACGATAAAGCCGAGTTGACGGAGCCCGCGGCGCGTCCGCGCGCCGTAATGCCGCGACAGCGACATCAGCGCACCGCCGCGTTGTATCCGCGTGTCGCCCGGTAGCATCGCTGGCGTGCAAGGGGCTGAATGCGAGCGGACGCGCGTGGACAGCGACGGCAATGGGCGAAGGGTGCCGTGGTGGTCAAGTGACTTTTCTCCAATTCCTTCCACCATGAAGCATGGTCTTCGTACTGCGATCCCTTTTTTATCGAATAATTAACCTCTGTTGTGTGGATTTAGAATCTGGGTTCCCAAACAATCGTAAAATACCGGTATTGTACTGTATTTACTCCAAGCATCACTGTACTGCAAGAGGACGTGACGTACGTCAGCTCGACCACAAGAATCACGCAGCGCACGCACACACACACTCTGGACACGCGAACGACTCCCGTGGGGTGTTCGTCCTCATTTGCGCGTTTGCGTCCGACCGAGACGCACGCACACCACCGCCACGGCCCCGACAAGGATGAACCGCGTGCTGGAGAAAGCGTTCCCGGCGTTCTCGCGCCTCGGCGCGCACGCGAAGAGCTACTACTCCTACCCGGAAGGCTCGGGCACCGCGAGCGTCGTGTTCCGCGTGCGTTTCGCCGGCCGCGCGCCGATCGCCAGGGGCCGCGTCGTGCTCTTCTTCGCGCCGACAAGTGACCCGGAGCCGCGCTTCGAGGCGTTTGACCTCGACACGCTTAAACCCATGGTCGCGCAAGACGTCCAGGACCTGCAGCCCGGCGACGTGGTCACGTTTGACAGCACGGCGTTCTCGACGCCCGAGGCGCTCGCGTTCGTGCCCAACGACTTGTCGGTGTTTAGCGAGGGACTCTACGTGCAGGCGCTCTTTAGTCAGAGTGGGTTATCCTTTTGTTCGTTGTGATGGAAGTCATCCGCGCTGATCAATTTTGTGATGTGTTTCAAAGACCTGGACGATCCGGATGCGAATTCCTGCGTGGGGAACCACTACAGCAAACCAGTGGCTGTGAGTTACGACCCGAACGACGCGACGCACATTGTGGACATTGTTGCCGACCAGGTTGGTGCAGCGTTGTACAATGCTATAAGTACATCGTGGCTCGCTATTTCACAATGTTGATGTATGGCCTTCCTGGTAGGAAATCACGGAGACGATGGACCTGACGTCGACCGAGTGGATCCAGCACGTCGCGATGAAGAGCGAGCTCCTCAGCGAATTCCACCAGCAGGACGTGTTCATGTACGCGTCCGTCGTGCTCCCAAAGGACTACGCCGTGCGCGCGTCGGACACCAAGTTCCCCACGGTCTATTACATCGAAGGCTTCACGGGTACCGAGAGCTACGCCGACCGCGCGCGCGGGTTTCTCGCGTCCGAAATGGGCGACAGCTGGAAGGCCGGGGAGTGGCCGGTGCCGATGATTCGCGTGACGCTCGGCTCTCGCGCCAGGTACGGTCACACGTCGTTTGCAGACAGTGAGGCTAGCGGCCCTTGGGGAACGGCGTTGGTGTCGGAGTTTATTCCGTACTTGGAGTCGCAGTTTGCCATGGTCAAGTCCAGTACTGGCCGCTTCCTACACGGCCACTCGAGTGGCGGCTGGTCGACGCTGTGGCTCCAGATCCAAAACCCCGAGTTCTTTGGCGGCACCTGGAGCTCGGCCCCCGACCCGGTCGACTTTCGCAGCTTCCAGATCGTGAACATCTACGAGGATAAGAACATGTACTGGGATCCGTTCGGGCGACCGTACCCGACGAGCCGATCGGAAGGAGACGTGACATGCACGATCCGCAACGAGAACCTCATGGAGCGCGTCTTTGCGAACGGCAACGGCGGCCAATGGGATGCTTTTGTACGCGTCCTGCGTATATCACTTCGTTTGTGAGGGCTTGCACCAGCGACTGACCTGCTTGCTATGCCTCTTGTAGTGCGCTGTGTTTGGCCCGCTCGACCGCAAGACCGGTCTCCCCGCGCCGCTGTTCGACAAGCTCACGGGTGTGATTGACCGCGACGTCGTCGAGTACTGGTCTCGCTTTGACATCGTCAAAGTGCTCCAAGCCGGTGCCCAGCCGCTGCTCGATCGGCTCCAGAACAAGATCCACGTGATTTGTGGGTCTGAAGACACGTACTACTTGGAAGGCGCGTGCTATTCGCTGCAGCAAGTCATTGGGCCGAAAACGAAACCTCAGGGTTCGAACGAGCTTCAGGTCGCCAACTACGTCG
Source organism: Pythium biforme (assembly GCA_023337735.1). NCBI lineage: Eukaryota > Oomycota > Peronosporomycetes > Pythiales > Pythiaceae > Pythium > Pythium biforme. The sequence continues at coordinate 15,488 of JAADXJ010000267.1, forward strand.
ACATTGTCCCGGGCGACCACACGAGCATCCGGAATCGCGCCCACTACCAGGTCGTGCACGAGGAGATTGCACTGGCGTTCCAGTGCCAGCAGTCCTCGTGAGGTTGGAGTGGACAACTGCAAGATACATATAGATAGACCACAATGCATACACATATCGGCGTTTGGATATCTCAAATACAGGTGTACAATTCCACCGATTAGACAGTGGAGTTGAATGTCTGGCGTCGGCGGTTCCATGAAGCCACGCCAAGCAATAGCTTCCTTCGACGATACTCTACCGCCATCATTCCTGTCTGAGAGCTGAGATTAAAGGGTGTGCCATCCATCACGTGCCAACGACCCCTCGTATCAGTCAGGTCACAACTTGTGACCTGTGACTCACAAGTGAAGCCACCCGAAACAGGAATGTATGCTATCTGAGTGGAATGATGGTACGATTGTTTCTGATAACCATCTTATATCAGTGTATGGGAGTGAAAGTGGAAATGGGTACTTAACTGACACACTATATTAAGGGAATAACTGTCGAGTTGATGGAGGACAGTTCGCTCGGCTCCAACATGATGACTTTTCCACACAGAGCGTATCTTTTTGTTCTTTGCCATTGATCGATCCGTGCTGTCTCGGGATGTTCATCGCCACAAGATAGAGCTGCCATTGCATCATTTGCACCGCAACGCGCACTCGCCTTCCCTTGAATCAGCCAGCTTTTTCCCATTCGAGATGACGATAGAGACCGAGTTGCTGTTCGTCGTTGAAGACCAGATCGTCCACCAGCTCGAAGAGGCCCAGCACGAGCGGCTCATCCGCGACGTCCAGCGGATCGGGCATGGCGCGACCATCGCCGTCGTACCCACGAAGCGGCCGAACGAGGCCACACCGCTCGTGCTCAAAGCCGGCAAACACGGGGTTGTCGGTCTCCAGGACGGCGAACTGGACCTGGCGGCGCTGCGTGAAGCGCTCGAGCAACAAGGCCATCAAGAGGCGTGCGTGGACGAGTGCATGTCGACCACCGAGATCGCGCGCCAAGAAGCGAAAGATGTCTTTCGGCTCGCTGTCCCCTTCGTACGTGGTCACTTGCGCGTTGCTAGTATGCCCAAACTGATCCAAATGACAATGACCGATGACGGATTGTCCTAGACCGGGTCTCAAGCTGTTGAAGTCCTGCCGCTCGTGCTATTCTCCGTGCTGCTGGGCAACGTCGGCGGCAGCCAGGCGGCCTCGATCATCGCGGCGAACGCACTCTCGGACTTTTTCCAGGCGCAAGTCGTGTACAACCTGTGCGGAGGGCTGGGCTCCGCACTCGAGACGGTCTGCGCGCAGTCGTTTGGCGCCAAGCAATACGCACAGCTCTGTCTATACGCACAGGCCGGGCTGGTCGCCGTCGTGTACTGCACACCAGTCGTCGCGCTGCTTGGTCTCAATGGCGCCACGCTCTTCAAGCTGCTCGGCCAAGACCCAAGTCTCGCGGAGCTCGCAGCCGTGTTTACAGCCGTCAGCGTGCTCTCGCTCCCGTTTGTGAACCTGTTTGTCGTCGCCAAGAGCGTGCTCGTGTCGCAACACATTGCGACGCCGTTTGTCGTGATCTCGATCGCCGCACACGTTTTTGCGCTGCCCATCGCGTACTTGCTCGGCTACTACACGCGGCTCGGCTACGTCGGCGTGTTGCTGGGTATGGTCGCCGCGAACGTGATCAAGTTTGCGATGGTCGTGCCGCTGATTTTCCAAAGCCCAGCGTTTGCGCGAGCGGCTTGGCCCGGTTTCCAGTGGCGGGAGGCACACGCGCTCATGTGGCGGCTCGTACCGCTTGGTGTGTCCAGCGTCTTGATGATCACGTTCCAGGCGCTCGGACTCAACGTCGTCGGCGTGCTGTGCGGCTACCTACCGAATGTCGCCCAATCCATGGCCGCCAACAACATCGCGAGCTCGCTGTTTTCGCTGGCGATCGTGCCTGGTCTCGGTGCCTTCGCGGCTGGCTGCATCCGCGTGGGCACGGCGCTGGGCGCCGGCAAGGCGCGGCGCGCGGCGATCGCTGGTGGCGTCGGCGCCGCCACGACGCTTGGCGTGGCCATGGCGTCGGCGCTCGTCAGTCTCTGCTGTGCGGGCGTGTTTTCCCACAGCTTCACGCAGGACGAAGCCACGGCGGCGGCCGCGGCGTCGTTGTACTACCGCATCCTACCGACGATCCCGCTGCTCGGCTGGATGCTGGGCGTGCAGGGCATGCTGCGCGCGTGCGGGCGCCAGTGGCTCATCGCGAACCTCAGCTTCGTCTTCCTCTTCGTGGTCGGCGTGCCCGCGGGGCTGTTCCTCGCGATCACCTGTGAGCTCGGCGTGCAAGGGCTCTGGTTCGGCCAGATGCTGGGCATGCTTGGGTGTAGCGCCGTCTCGACTGTGATCGTGTGGCGGCTCGACTGGGACGCCGTCGCGCGCGAGGCCTACCGCAACACGCACGTCCACGTCGAGCAACAAGACCAAGACGAACCCGTTGGAGAGGATGCCATCAACGCTGCCTAAGCACAAGGAATGCTCCCAATGGCCCACATGCATCTCGTAAAAAATGAATGTCACTAGCGTACAGAGGATGGTGTCACGGTTTCGCCGCTCGGGGCGACAGACCAATGTGCGTGACGTCATGCTGTTTCCTGCGTCATATTCAATGTGGTGTGTGCACGTGCCATTGATTGAACCGCTGGGTCTTCAAAGGGCGCAATGGCGCAAGCAGCGCCTCTTGGGAAAAGGACGTGGATCTTTTCCAGCCTGTACAGTACGGAGGAAGCCCACGCATCCGTGGAAGCGAGAGACACGGTCGAGAAAGGAGGAGGATGCGGCGGTCCACTGGAAGCCCGTGGAACGTGAAAGCGAAAGAAACCACCGCACGAAGAAAAGGCTCGACGTGTGCGTGAAGCGGCGCCATTGGAAGGGGAACGAGTGGCCGAGCAAAGTAGATTCGATTCGTCTGCATCCAGCCAAAGCTGACGCAGTCGACGCGACGCCCTCGAAGATTCTCTGGGCGGTGGAAGGGATCGCGTGGTTTGAGCCAGCCAGAGGAGCACGCGACCGACAGAGTCCGAGATGCGCTCGTCCGCGGAAGTACTCGAGACCCAGAACGCGCGGTCTGTCGCGATGATGGACGCGCTCTTGCGGCGCCACGCGGCTGCCGTGAACCCCGTCGCACGCGATGGCACCGAGCCGATTGACGGCGAGCGCGAGTGCCTACGCAAGCCGGCGCACATGCTCGGCAAGGCACTGCCGCCGGCTGCGGTCGGTGAGCGCACGTCGCTGTTCGCCAAGTCGGACCCCGTGCGGATCGCCGACATCCACGGCGCGCGGCTTCGCGCCGACAAGCTCTGGGGCTTTCCGGAGCCGCTCGTCGAGAGCGAGGGCGCGTTCCTCTCCACGCTCGCGTGGCAAATGGTGCGTTGCGTATACACGGGGAAGGAAGTCTCCCGCCGCAAGTACTGACCGTGGTCTCAATCGTAGCTCCTGAGCAACATCATCGACTTCCTGCCGGGCTTTGTGAGCGGCGTGCTCACGGGCCACTTGAGCAACAAGTACAGCAGCGAGTACATCGCGGCGCGGTCGCTTTGCGGCATCTTCATGATGCTCACGGGCTACACCGTCAACATCGCGATCGGCGCGGCCATGGACACGCTCTGTGCGCAAGCCTACGGCGCCGGCAAGCTCCACGAGATGGGCATCTTCTTCCAGACGGGCCTCTTGCTCTTTGCGGTGTGCTTTGTCCCGGTCACGATGGTCAGCTACTTTTGCGTCGACATCCTCGTGCTCCTGGGCCAGCGCGAGGACATCGCCGTGCTCGCACGCAACCTCGTGCTGTACGCTTTGCCGGCGCTGCCGTTCCACATGGTCAACTCGCTGCTCTGCAAGATCCTGCAGGGCCAAAACATCATCAAACCGATGGTCTACGCCGGCATCGTCGGCAACGTCGTCCACGACGTCGTGATCTACGTGCTCATGTTCCACACGTCGGTCGGGTACCTCGGCTCGTCGATCGCGAGCTCGGCGCTGGTCGTGTGCTACACGGCGACGCTGTGCGTCTACTTTTGCCAGAGCCACTTGTACCAGCGCGAGTGGCCCGGCTGGCGCTTGGGCGACGCGCTCAAGATGGTGCCCGAGTTTACCCGGCTTGGGCTCTCCGGACTCGGCATGTCGATGTTTGAGTTCTGGGCGTTTTCGGCCGTCGCGCTGTTTGCCGGCATGCTGCCGCTGGCCGACGTCGCGATCAGCGCCGACTCGACGTACTCGAGCTTCCGCTATTTGTGTGGGCTTCTCTACGGCACGATCGCGGTCGCCGGGTCCGTCCGCGTGGGCAACGCCTTGGGCGCGAACGACCCGCAGCGTGCCAAGCTCGCGGCCTACTTGTCGGTCGGCGCGAGCGTCGCGTTTGCGCTGGTCACGTCGTTTGTCATGCTCATGCTGCGCAACACGTACCCGTACGCGTACACGAACGACGCCGACGTCGTGTCGCTCGCGTCGCAGCTCATGCTCCTGACGTGTCCGTTCCAAGTGTTTGCCGGCGTGACGGTCGCGTGCCAGGGCATTTTGAGGGGGAGCGGCATGCAGGCGCTCGGCGCGCGCATCAACTTTGTGTCGTACTTGGTCCTGGCGCTGCCCATTGGGCTCACGCTTGCGTACCAGTTCGGCATGGGTCTATTGGGCCTCTGGCTCGGGCTGTGCGCGGGCTTTGTGTGCAGCGGCTCGTACTGCGTATACTGGCTGCTCCACGCCAACTGGGCCGAAATGGCTGTCGACGCGCAGAAGCGCACGCGCGAACCGAGCGAGATGTCGCCCACCGAGAGCGCCTCGTGCCTCTGCTAGTGAGCGCTCCTGGGCCACCGGCCGCCACGCCACGTGCATGTACAACCGTTCATCTCATATCTGAGTTGCCGTATTATGTCATCCCCCCAACATCGATCGCCATCAACTTGCCCTCGACCGTTTACAAGCGCGTGTTGTGTGTGTATTACATTCGACATGGTTGTTACAGGACGAGGCCACCTCCGCCTCGCTTTTCGTCTTGTGGCTTGGTTGTTCCGGGTTCACAAAGAACAGCACGAGGGCTTTAGCACGCGGCCGCGGTCGCCGGGACCGGTGCGTCGTCCAGCGGGGTCTCGACGTGGAGGTGCGTGTTGTGGCGCGCCTCGTGGGCCATCTGCTCCCAGTCGAGGCGATAGAGCCACACGAGCCCGCTCGCGATGAACAGCGTCATGCCCACAAAGTGGCCGTACCAGAGTCCCAAAATGCCAATGTCGAGCTTGATGGCCATGTAGATGCCCAGCGGGACGCCGATCACAAACATAAACACAAAGTTGAACTGCGCGCAGAGCCACTGCTTGCCGCACGCGCGGAAGACCGACTGGATGCCAAAGACGAGTCCCAAGAGCGGGATCAGCGGCATGAGGTTGTGGATGAGGTTCATCGCGACCTTGATGGCCTCGGCGTTGGTCGTGAAGCTGTGCGCAAACGGCCCCGCGACGCTCAGCGAGAGCACCATGCCGGCCGTCGACACTGTGAGCGAGCTGATGACCACGACGCGCATGATCAGGCGCGCGCGCTTGGCCTGGCCGGCGCCGAGCGCGTTGCCCGTGCGGATCGCGCCGGCGATGCAAATGCCCAGCAGCGGCAAGAACGACAGCACGAGCACGCTCACGAAAATGCTGTTGGCCGCAATCATAATGTCGGCGTTCGGCAGCAAACCGGCGAGCAGCGAGATGATGCTAAAGCCGGCCATCTGGAACGTGACCATGAGCACGCTCGAGACCCCGAGGCGCGAGATCTTTGGGACGAGCTTAAAGGCCTCGCGCGGCTGCCAGCCGGGCCAGGCGTTGACATACACTTCGTTCTTGAGCAGCACGGGCAGCAGCGCAAGCGCCTTGACGGCGTTGTTGATGACCTGCGAGAGCGCGATGCCCATGTACCCGAGCGGCGTCCAGTAGCCGAGCATGTAGGCAATGGGTAGGCTCACAGCCCACGAAATGATCGAGGTCTTGACAAACGGCGTGACAATGTTCTGCGCCTGGAGCGCGCTCTTGAGCACGGCAAACATGAGCGAGAACGGCAACGACATCAAGTTGATCAGGAGCAGACGCGACGCGACCTCGGCGATCGCCGGGTCCTGGCCAAGCGCCTTGAGAATCGTCTCGCCGTTGAGCAGCATGATCGTTACGAACGGCAGGCAAAAGATGTACATGATGAGCCCGGCCTGCGTGAACATCCAGAGCTCGACGTGGCGCTTGCCGCCAAAGGCCTGCGAGCACATTGTGTCGATGGCCGAGCCGAGCCCGTTGAGCAGCCCAGCGACCAGCAACATCTGGAAAAGCGAGCTGAGCGAAAAGGCCGCGAGGATCTGGGTCGAGTACTCGCCGCTCACGCGGCCAATCATCATCGTGAGCACCGTGTCGGGCAGGAACTCGAGCACGGCCGCCATCATCATCGGGATCGCGAGCGTGACCAGGACCTTGGACTCTTCCTTGACAATGTCCATGGGCTCGGCGCGCGCGTCGGCCAGCACGGCCGCGCGCTCTTCTTCGTTCAGGCGCAGCGCCAGCCCCTTAAGATCCACATCGCTATCGACCGCGACGAGATGCCTGCCAGCCATGAGCAATGGGGTCTTCTCGGAAGAGGTGGACGGCGTCGTCTTCACGGTCACGTCGGCCGGTTCATTGTCCTCCAGGATGTGCGCGTGGTGACCGAGCTGCGCGACGTCGTGGTAGAGCTGCTCTTCGCGCGGTTCGTCTAGGTTCTGGAGCACGGTGTCGTGCGCGAGGCGCGGCAGCTCCATGGTCGTTGGGCGGAACTGGAGGTATGTGCGGCGCGGCGGCGCTAGTTGTGTTGTGACTTCAGCTGCCGTCGGTGGAACAGATCGACAAAAGCAAAGAAGATCCTCCTCGGCGGCCGCAGTGACCTGTGTTGGATGGAGACCTCGACGGCGGACGAATCGGACGCGGCGGTTTGCGAGTGATGCACTGACGCCAGCCAGTCGAACACAGGGGGGCGAATCCACTTCAGGGAGCGGGCAGACTTGGCGGTGCTCGTTGTGAGATGGCACGGAGTGACAGACCAAGAAGCGAACGCCGCGCGCAGCTGCAAGCGCGAATCGGACGGAACGGGCCATTCGGCATTCGGGGTACTCACGCAGAGAACGATGGGCCTGGCGATGTGCGAGTGCCGCAACCCGTCATCAATTGTTGAATCAGTACATCATAATCAAGATGAGACGGAGGCGGCTGCGTTGGGATCAGTAGATTTCAGTTTGGGTGGTTGGTGTCTCTCACTCTGGGCTGCTGCTGGTCGACACAAAACACGAGACACAAAGGATGGAGGGTTTCAGCTTTGCGTTTCGTTCGCCCTGGCGACTTGCAACCGCAGAGGTGAGTATTACCCATCGGATTGATTGCAGCGGATGCAGCCATCAACAGTCTTGTCATCTCCTGTGTGATACCGTACGGTAGTGTACTGTAGATGCTTCCCATTTCGTGGGCCGGGTCAATTACTCCAACAACTGGGCCACACACACACAGTCTCTCGGTGCTGAATCAGCACTGCTGATGGGCCAGGGACTTCAACATCATCCGAGTTTCTCTGTCGTCACGCACAGGGTCCCCAGCGGCGATTGGTGCGGTTCCCATCCCACAGAGATAGAACCTGTACTCCCGGCGAGATTGTACAGCGCATCAAATCCTTCACCCTGCACGTGCAGTTCCATCTCTTGCATTCTCCTCCATTCTTCTCCATACCAGACATCATCGGGAAGGTGTCTTCTTCGAGTAACGTACTGCGTTTGAATAACTCGAAGAGGTCCACTCTCACACCCCCGCCATCCCACTCTCTGGACTCGTAAACATCAAACCTGAGAGAAAAAACCTCAGGCACGATCGGGAATGATTGCGGGTTAGCCATTCCTTACAATTCGACATTCTCGACATTGACTTTCGACAAATATCTTCCAAAACCCACCACTCACACGGCCGGCGCCAGCGCGCGGTCGTCGTCCCTAACAGTGGCGCCGCCTTGCGCCTTGTTCTCCTTTGGCTTTTCTAGCGATGCCAGCGGCCGCGTCGCTGCGAAGGCTGTCGTAGCCGTCCAGCGGCGGACCGAGAGCGCAACGACCACAACGAACGCGACGATCGAGAGGAACTGGCCGTACCAGAGGCCCTGGATGCCGCCGTCCAGGCCATCGGCAAACACGTCGCCCAGCAATGCACCGCCCGCCATCGTCACGACAAACACTGCACCCGCGTGGCGCCATAGACTGATGCAGGAGCGCAAAACCGGACGGATCGCGAGTACAAACCCGACGGGCGGGAACGCCGGTACGAGTACGCTGAGGGCATCTTTGAGGGTAGCCACGAAGCCAGCGGGTAGCTTCGCGGCGCCCACCGCAAACGCGCCGACGAGCCAGCAAGCCCAGGCAAGCCCCGTGAGGAAGATCATTCCGATCGCGAGGTACAGAGGGCGCACCGTGGGCTTAGCGCCGCCTTTGCCACTGCTGGACGCGAGCGCGAGTGCGCACTTGATCTTCATGGAGCAGTAGAGTAGTACACCCAATAGCGGCGCGAACGAGAGCATGAGCAGCGATGGAAACACGTTAACTTGTGCGTCCTGGATCCACACGTCGACCTTGATGAGACTCGCGAGCAGCGACGTGAAGCCAAACAACATCATGGCCAAGTTCACGAGCAGTGTCGCGCCCATCGCCGGGTGGCACGCGATCCGCGGCACGAGCGTGAGCGCCTCGCGCAAGTGCCAGCCAGGCCATTCCGTCAGCAGTCGCGTCTCGGGCGCGAGCATGCGGAACTGAATGCCGTACGTGATGACGTCCGTGGCGGCGATGCCCACAAAGCCCAGTGGCGTCCAATAGCCGAGCAGGTACGCAAAGCTTAGTCCGACAGTCCACGAGACCACGGACGCCACGACAAACGGTCGAAGCGCTTTTTGAGACTCGAGCTCGGAGCGTAGCAGCGCACTGCCCAGTGAGAACGGCAGCGAAACCAAGTTGATGATCAGCAGACTCGCGACCACGTCGGTGACGTCGGCATTTTGCCCAAAGATCGCCTCGCGTGCGCGCCATGCCGTGTACCCGCACGCAAGCCCCGCGAAGGGCAGGTACCCCATGTACACAACCCACGCAGCCTGCGCGAGCACCCACATCTCCTGCCGTTTGAGTGGATCTTTAAGCTGCGCGCGCCGCGAGTCGAGCGAGTCGTTCAACGCGAGCTGCAATGCCGCGACGACCTGCGACTGCACGATGCTAGCGAACGTGAACGCCGTGAGGATGCGCGCGCCCGGGTCGTCGCGCGAGTACTGCACCAGCAGACCGAGCACAGTGTCGGGCACGATGTCGAGTACCTGCGAATCAGACGGTAAGACCTATGCAGTTGACAGAACCTCCACAGCGCAGCTCTGCTTACCAGCGGAACGACCGTGTGCTGTGCCTTGCCCCAAAAAATGCGGGACCGTGAAGGCGCCGGCTCTGGCTGTATGTGCGGTGCGTTGTCGGTGGCGTCGCCACCACCGAGTAGCGGCGTGAGCAGCGCCGTCGTCTCTTTCTCCTCGCTCATGGATCCCTTGGTAGTTTAACTGGGAGAGTATGCAAAAATCGACCGACGCTTCAGAAGCGCAGAATGCAGTTTGAAGGGAGGTCCTCGCTTTTGGGAGTGCTGACGCGGACTGTGGGAGAGACCTCACTTCCCTTCCGTCGGCGAAGCCAACGAGACTCATCACCACGTCACGAGATGTGTCTTGGACGAAGAGCACTGACTGATCCCTCGCTGCAATGGCAGGCTTCAAGCTATGACATGGCTACATTGACGGACATTCTGTAAAACGGAATGATGGTGCCCGGGATCGGAGTGGTCTGATCTGGTCTGATCCGCGCCAAATGTGGATGTCCAGCCGATCGCCCAGGCACATTCGCCTCCAGCACGTGGACCTGCATGCTGCGGAGCACGACGAGCCATCCCTCCATCCGGTCATGAACACGCGCGAGATCCTGCGCGACGAAGCCTCGCGGCTCGCGCAGCTCGCGGCGCCCATCGTAAGTAAAGTGCATTCCACTGGCTATGCCCATCCTACCGCCTGACGCTCCCAAGCCCTGTATTATGACGTAGACGTTCGCGATCCTGCTCGAGTTCGGACCGCCCACGCTGACGTCCATGATGGTTGGCAGTGCCAGTGGCGCAGACGCGGAACAAGTCATCGCTTCCGGCAGTCTCTCGGATTTTTTTCAGGGTCTCATCCCCGTGAACGTCACGTTCGGCCTGGGCGCGGCCGTCGCGACGCTGTGCTCGCACGCGTACGGCGCTGACCGCCACGAGCAGTTTTGGCTGCTCACACAGGCTGGCTTGCTCGCGAGCGTCTACAGCGCCATGCCCATCGCGATCCTCTCGTTCAACGGCACCTCGATCCTTGAGTTGCTGGGCCAGGACCCGCAGCTCGCGCGGCTCGCCGAGACGTTTATCCTCATCGGCCTGGCGTCGCTGCCCTTCTCGATGGTCTTCACAGTCGCTCGAAGCGCACTGCAGGCGCAAGACATCGCTGCGCCGTTTGTAGCAGCTTCGCTGGCGGCCACTGTGATCAGCTTACCGATCGGATACGTCCTGGGCAACTGCACCCCGCTCGGGTACGTGGGCGTCGCACTCACAACGATTCTCAGCAGCGTGATCAAGGCATGTATTGCGGTCCCTGTCGTGCTCAAGAACGCCTGCTTCCGCGACGCCTGGCCTGGCTGGCAGTGGCGCCGGGCGCGCCAGCTCGTGTGTAGCTCTTGGCGCGTGGCGCTCGGCAGTGTGCTCATGACGACGTTCCAGTCCGCCGGCTACATGATCGTGACGATTCTCTGCGGTCATTTGCCAAATGCCTCGCTCCAGATCGCCGCGAGCGGCATCGGTAGCTCGTTCATCTCGTTCTCGTTCATCCCCATGATGGGCGTCTCAAGCGCCGGCACCGTGCGCATTGGCACGGCGCTGGGCGCGAACGACCCTGTGCGCGCCTCGCTCGCCGCGACGGTGATGCTGGGCGCCATGGCGGCCGTTGGCGTGTTTGGGGTCGCTGTGTGCGCACCGCTGGCGCGCGTCTACGCGTCGGCCTACACGAGCGACATCGAGACCATCGACCTCGCGACGAGCCTCGCCCACTATCTGCTGTCGCTGATCCCGCTGGTCGCGCTCGCCGGCGCGGCTCAGGGCGTCTTCCAGGCCTGCAATGCCCAGTGGCTCTGTGCGGCGCTCAACTGTGGCTTCCTACTGGTCACGAGCATCGGTACCGGCTGGCTGTGTGCGTTCCCACTGCACGGCGGGCTGCGCGGTCTCTGGAGCGGACAGATGATCGGCTTTGCCGGGCTTCTTGTCGCCTCGTGCGGGTGGTACAAGCGACTCGATTGGCAGCAGCTGGCCCAGCAGGCGAGCCACGACTACAACAACGAGAAGCACTGCCTGTCTCGCGCCGAGTCCACGGACATGGCGTTCAGTCCGGACTTGGGCTCAGTCGTGTTCATGGAGGACCGGCGACTGTCGTCGGCCGCGCGCGACATTCGCGAAGTGTGATATAACGGTAGATACAATGGTGATGATGATGAAATGGAGTCTATTGAGCGCAATAAATGTACTCTAGTAGCTCTCGGGGACGGGGACTAACATATAGAAATGTCAACATGGCGATGCACAAAGTCAGCCAGCCATGGACGTAAGTCGATCCGCATGCCCTGGGCGTGCCGAGGGATGCGTTACCTGTGAACTGGTCTGCGTATCCATGGCGAGGTAGATACAATCGTGGAGACTCAGATTAAATTATAGGATAGGACAACCGCCGCTTCTTTCCGCGGACAGTTCGCATTTCGACATCGTAGTTACTCGTCCATGAACAGCTCGTGGCGCACCAGGAAGCTCGTGACGAGCGCCGGTACTTGATGCAGCGCTGCGCACGGCTCGTGAAAGCAAAGCTGCGACTGCGAAATCGCAAGTACGTCTTGGAGCATGTCCTGTAGCGGTGTTTCATTCAAGGACTTGGACGAGAGACCGAAGAATCGTCGCAGTAGGCGGCGCGGCCAGTGCTGTTCCCATGCAGCGCGACGCGCCTGGAAGCCAGCGCAGTACGCGCAATTCATGTCCGCGGCTTCTCGCGTCGTCCAGAACGCAACGCCGGCGCGCAGCTGCTCGAACTCGGCCAGCGGTCGCTCGATCTGGTACGTCGGCTTTTGTGTGTTGCTTGTGGGTTCACATCCGTCTGGGTCGCTGAGGTACACGTCTAGCTGGAAGACTGGGTCGCGGAATCGCTTGCCGTGACCCACCTCGCGTACATGCACGCGCTCGACCTGCGAGAGGAAATTGAGGCACTGCACGATGCGCGTCGGCGAGTGGGCGGAGGCTGCACCGTCGTCGTCCCACGAGTCCTGGACGTGCAGCAAATGCAACGGCGTGCGCACGCCGCAGCTGCTGGCCGTCGGGCTGCGCCACATGGGCAGCAGTGTGGCCGTTGTGGTGGGCGAGATCGTCGTCATGAAGAGGGTGTGAGAGGTAACAGGAAGGTTGAGGAATGGCGAGGGACAGCGGCCCGTGATCAGGACGGTCGAGCGCAAAGGGCCCTGAGAGAGACTGGGAGTCTGCGTTTATGTGGGGCACGGTGTCCTACGGGTGGGCGTCGATGAGGAGAAAAGTCCCACGTCTATCCGGTGGGTTCATGTTGGACACCCAGAGAAAAATGGATACCATACAAATCGTAAGTGATTTTATATATCAATTTGGAAAGGTGTAGCCATGTAACACCGCGACCCGTTGAAAATCGAAACTTCTGACGAACATCCCCCCCACACGGACGACTCACTCATTCGCGGTTATCGGCTCGGCCGTCGGTTCGCTCTGGACATGGAAATGGACGTTCTGTCGCGCCTCGTGCGCCGTGGCGTGCCAGTCCAGGCGGTGGACCTACGCAGCCGGCGCGAGTGATAACCCGAGCGAGCCGACGAGCTGGCCGTTCCAGAGCCCAAACACGACGCCACGGGCCGGCAGCGCGAGCCCAACGCCGGTGGCACGGCGACCACGAGAAAGAACACGACGTTGAGCTGCGTGCAGAGCCAGACCACGCCGCATGCCTGGAAGATTGCCTGCGCGAAGTACACGCCCGCCGTCAGTGGGATCAACGGCAGCACGTGGTGGATGAGTGCCACGGCCAGCCGCATGGTGCTGGCGTTGCTGGTGTACGCGTGCGCGTACGCGGTCGCGCATTTGTAGGCGACGGGCACACCCACGGCGGCCACCACGAGCATGCTCACAATCAGCACTCGATTGGTAAGTTTGGCGCGCTTGGCCTGGCCGGCGACCCACAAACCCACGAGCGGCACGAACATCACGTTGAGAAACATCGAGGTGATGCTGCTTGCGGCCATCGTGACGGACGCGTTTGGAAGAACCCCGCAGAGAAGCCCCATGAGGTTAAAGCCGAGCGAGAGAAACGTGACCATGAGCGCGCTACTGGCCGTGAGCGGCGCGAGCTGCCGCGCGAGGTGGTTCGCTTTGCGCCACTGCCAGCCGGGCCACGAGCGCAATGTTCTGTGCCGGGAGCGCGCTGCGTGCGACCGTGCACAGCATCTGGAAGGGGACGGTCGTGAGGTTGGTCCAGACGAACACGCCCAAGATCCGTGTGAATGCTGGGTCCTGGCCGAGCAACCGTAAAAGCCAATCGCCGTTAGGGTAGATGACAGTGATGGGCACGAGGCAGTACACGCAGGCCACGAGCTCGGCCTGCGCGTACAGCCAGAGCTGCTCTTCCTGGCGCGCGCCAAAGGACCGTGCGCACATGGTCGCGGCCGCGGCACCCCGCCCACCCAGGACGTTCACGTAGGTCTGATTGGACAGGAAATCGCAGAGTGTGTCGGCCGCGATCACCTGCGGCGAGGACGCGTCGCTCACGTCGCTCACCATCATTGCGAGCACGAGCTGCGGCGCGAGCTCCAGCA
>JAADXJ010000268.1:0-29457 GCA_023337735.1 Pythium biforme
GATGCACTTCTTCTCAAGATGGTGGCGGACCCGCTCGCCGCGACGAAACCCGTACACGTGGATGATCTTCTCGCACTTCTTGCAGGATACGACGTTGTCTTCGACGAGGCACTGGTCCCATGCTAGGTCGCGCGGCGCCCACCGCGCTTTGATGCCTCCGGTGAGGTGCCCATGGCGATTTGGAGAATGGCAAAGCAAGTCGAGAGCTCTAGATCGTGCCTGGATGCCTGCAGAGCCCACACGAGCACCCTCTAGACCCAAAGAACTGGTTGGCGTGCTCAAGAGCCGCCACAGGGCCCCCAGAAGTAGCCAAAGAGCCTCCGGGACCACTAATTCCTTCTCTTGCATGTGAAAGTAGCAAAAACCCATTTGGGACATGTGGATTTTTCCTAAAACACACCCGAGAACAAAAACCTGCACACAGAGGGCGAAATTTGTGGATTTTTTCGAACGCTGAACATGAGGGTGGAAATGCTGTTTTGAAATTGTTGAAATTCCGTTTCTGGAAATATAATTCGGGAGACGTTTCTGGAAATTGAACTTCGGGATTTTCTCAAAAGAAGGATGTCTTCCCCATAGGCTATGTTGCCCCAGTGCAACGTAAACAAACCAGCGCGATCATTCGACACCACAGACCTCCTCGCCCTTTTGTGTTGGTTTTTGCAGAAAGAAAACCTCAAAGATCCCCCACACGGACAGACAAGCACCGAGCGGCAATCATGATGCAGGCCCCCGTTATGGTTTTGAGTGCGTAGCTCTCCCCTTCCGTTAGACGCGTCCACAGCGTTGGTCTATATGTGTACTTAAAGAGGAACTAACGCGTGTGTGGCTCCTTTTGTTGACAGACACGAACACGCGCCGCGAGACCGGTCGCACGGCGCAGCTCGGCAACATCGAGGCCGCCAAGGTTCGTCCTGATTATATGATACGATGGGGGGACAGAGTGGGGAGAGGGTCTCACTGAGGTTTTGGCACGCAGGCGGTGTCGGACATTGTGCGTACGACGCTCGGCCCGCGCTCGATGCTTAAGATGCTGCTGGACCCGATGGGCGGCATCGTCATGACCAACGACGGCAACGCGATCCTGCGCGAGGTCGACGTGTCGCACCCGGCGGCCAAGAGCATGATCGAACTCAGCCGCGCGCAAGACGAAGAGGTCGGCGATGGCACCACGTCGGTGATCATCCTCGGTAAGGCGTTTGTGTTTTTGTCACTAGAGGAGGCAACCCGTCTTATTTTTCTGGATTTCTGTCTTGCTTGTAGCGGGTGAGCTGCTCGTCGTGGCCGAGCCGTTCTTGTCGCACCAGGTGCACCCGACCGTGATCATCCGTGGCTTCCACCGCGCACTCGAGGCGTCTCTCGAAGTCGCGAAGCAGATGTCGCGCGTGATCGACATCCAGGACCGCGAGGCCATGCGCAACCTCATCCAGTCGTCGGTCGGCACCAAGTTCTCGCCGCGCGTGGGCAACCTCGTGAGTGACCTTGCGCTCGAGGCCGTGCTCACGGTCGTGCGCACGACGCCGACGGGCCGGAAGGAAGTCGACGTGAAGCGCTACGCCAAGGTCGAAAAGATCCCCGGTGGCGAGCTCTCGGACTCGCGTGTGCTCAAGGGCGTGATGTTCAACAAGGACGTGACCCACTCGAAGATGCGCCGCCGCATCGAGAACCCGCGCGTGCTTTTGCTCGACTGCCCGCTCGAGTACAAGAAGGGAGAGAGCCAGACGAACGTCGAGCTCACGAACGACCAGGACTGGAACACGCTGCTGCGCATGGAGGAGGAGTATATTGAGAACCTTTGCGCGCAGGTCGTGGCGATGAAGCCCGATATCGTTATTACCGAGAAGGGCGTGTCGGACCTCGCGCAGCACTACTTTGTCAAGGCCAACATCACGGCCTTCCGTCGTCTCCGCAAGACGGACAACAACCGCCTCGCGCGCGCGACTGGCGCGACGATTGTAAGCCGCGCCGACGAGATCCAGGAGTCGGACATTGGCACTCAGTGCGGTGTCTTCGAGGTGCGCAAGCTCGGCGACGAGTACTTTGCGTTCTTTGAGGAGTGCGAAGCGCCGGGCGCCTGCAGCATCCTGCTGCGCGGCGGCAGCAAGGACGTTCTCAACGAGATTGAGCGTAACCTGCAAGACGCCATGCAAGTGGCGCGCAATGTGGTCTTTGAGCCGCGTCTGCTGCCGGGCGGCGGTGCGACCGAGATGCGCATTGCCCACGAGCTGCGAAAGCGCGCCGAGGAGATTGAGGGCGTTGAGCAGTTCCCGTTCCGCGCCGTGGGCGAGGCGCTCGAGGTGATCCCGCGCACGCTGTTACAGAACTGTGGCGCCGACGTCGTGCGCGTGATGACGGCGTTGCGGGCAAAGCAGGCCGAGAGTGAGGAGGCGTACGGCATTGACGGCGTGACGGGCAAGGTGACCAAGTCGACGGACCTGGCCGTGTGGGAGCCGTTTGAGGTCAAGACACAGACGATCAAGACTGCCGTGGAGGCGGCTTGTATGCTCCTGCGTATTGACGACATTGTCTCGGGCCTGGCGAAGAAGAAGCACTAGAGGGTTTCTGCCGGCATGCGATCATCCGTGAGCACTTGCCAGACGATGAGACGGATCCAAACGCGCAATATGATAGGTTGAAAAGCGGTCTATAATATATTTTGTCCAATCAAAGGCGAGAGGATGCGAAAAGTCGCTGGATACTTGTTTCTGTCGGCCTCCAACTCGAGAGATCTCCGACAGAACCCAGCGCCACCATGGCTGTTGAGCGCGAGCTACGGCGTCTGCTCGAGCATGCGCGGCTTCCAGTGGACCAAGGAGACCAAAGGAATGGTGGAGCCGGGTGTTCGCACGAGCCAGGCAATCAGGAAGAGTCAATAACTCCAGCCGCATGCGTGACCGTGAGAGAGATCTACGAGCGTCTCCAACGCGTATGCCGCCAACACACTCTGCCCAGTGTGAGTGTGCAGTCCGAATTCAATGTTCCTGAGCTATTAGCGCTCGTGGCGGAGGCAGCGGTGTACCAAGAAGACTTTGAGATCGCGGGTGCATGCGTCACGTGGTTCCTTAGCGAATGCAGAATGAAGAGTCAGGTGAGGAAATGCGTCTGGGACGCGGGCGTGGGAGAAAAGATTGGGATGGGATTCTCATGCACTTGATTTGGTATACAATATGAACACAGTTTTACTGCCGCATCCAGCTCGTGCGCGCCCACTGCGCGTCGAAGGAGGCAGCGAATGACACGGGAGTTGTCAAGCTACGCAAGGTGCTCAACGCGATCCACTTTGTCCTGCTTGTCCTGCCCGTCGCGACGGATCCGAAACGACGCCCGCAGTATGACTTCCTCGTGTACAACGCCTCCGTCACGTACTGGCAGATCGCTCGCCAGCTCATGAAGAAGGCGACCTGCCAGTACCTGCTTCCGTCGCTCACAGCTATTGTGGACGCACTCAAAGCCGTCGGGGAGAAGGACGTTCCGTGGTTACTGCGTCTCCAACTCATGGTTGTGTACGCTCAGATCGACGCGCAACAGTTCGCTAGTGCCGCGAAGATTATCTGCGACATTTTGGACGTCCAGTTCATACCGCTGCTCAGCGACCCCGCGCTGGCAAACGATCCGTCCGTCAAGGCACTCTACGAAGAGGCACTGCGTCTTCAAGTTCACGTCGGCTCCTTCAAGGACCCCGAGTGCCAGAAAATCCTCGCAAACATGAGGAAACCCAACGTGAGCAAGCGCAACTCACTGCTCACGAAGCTGCAAGCGCTCAAGTCTGGCGCGTTCGCAGGGACGCTCGATGCCGCGTTGAGCGAACTCTTCCAGGAAACTACAGGAATGATTTCATTTGCTGCCACGACGACAACAGATGACGAGATCATTGCCCATCTGCGCGGGCTTGACCCTGCGAGCGCTCAAGCGGTAGACGCGGAGACTCTCGCTGAAGCAGGAATCATCGCCGCATTCCGGCACGAGTATCGCCACGCGGTCTGCTGCGATCTCGTGCTCCAAGCAAAAGGCAAGAACGTAGACCCAAAGTTCCGCGTTCTTCACCAGGTGCTCAAGGCCATTCTGGTGGCACTCGTTCCGCCACCGGTGAGCGCAAACTTCAAGCTTTCTCGCCACCAGCGAGCAGCTCTCACTGGGGCTCGTCGTCTCGAGGGCGTCAAGGGAATCGAACGGGCTTTGCTCGCGTGTAAGCGACAGCAAGACCCGACACTTATGGAAAGCGTGTGCCTGTACGGATGGAATTTGTCGCGACCCTTGTTGCAGCCGCAGTCCCGTGACCAATTGTCTCGTTTGTTTTCTCTCGCGTCGTCTTCGCTTGATGAACTCCACTCGCTGCAGCTGAACCTCCGCGTGCGATTGATGTTCGAGCTCGCCAAGCTCGAATTGAATGCGGATTTCATCTCGAAGGCGCAAGAAAACGTAAATAAGGCGCTCGGATTGGACTATGGTACGATTTCGACGGCTGCGGGGGCGTCCCCGACGCTGGACGAGCTGTTCACGAATGAGACCAAGTGGATGAGGCGCCCGCTCGATGTGCACTTGTTGCCATTGCGAAATCGACTGGACGTGAAGCTCGCGGTAGAAGATCCCGCCACTTGCGACGAAGAGCTCACTGCTGCCGTGGAGCAACTGCGAGAGGCAAAGACCCATGATCAGCGCAAGCGTCAACTGAACCGCGTGACGGAGGTGGTGGACAAGACTCTCAAAGAGCGCGCAGGTGTCGATAGCCCGTCACCACCCGTGTCGGTCGATCTACTTCTCCATCTGAATGGGACAAGCGCATTTGCGTGGCACGAGCTGAAGGATGCGACGGTTGCGACTAAGCTCACCCGAGACGCGCTTCGCCTGTTCTTTTCAGGCGAGCATCCGCCGCCACCGCAGCAAGCAACCAATGGAGACAGTGATACACTGCTCACTGACAAGAGCGTGATGCTCATTGAAGTCGATTTGCGACTCCGTTTGGTAGAGCTAATTGGCCAAGACCTGAAGACACGCGCGCAGCGATTTGAATCAGTCGTTGCTAATCACGAAGCGATGAAGAGCGGCAAGAAAAAGTCGCGCGACGGCAACCTCGCGAGCCGCGCGCAGTCACGAACGTCAAAAGACGACGACACCACGGATGCCGCTGCACTACTGCTACTTAGTAAAGACAACTTCGTCCTCGGCGTTTCAGCTACCCATCCGAGTGCTATCGCGGTGGGCGGAGAGGCCGATGGTCGTGCCATCGCCGAGCGACGAGCTGCTTTGGAAGGCGAACTGCTGGCGCTCAAGTTGGAACTCATCCAGGAGTTGAGTGCCGCTTTGCGAACTTCGACGCGCATCGGATGGGCATTTGTGATCGAGAACAGTGCCGTGTACTTGTGGAACTACCACTTCCACGTCTTTCGATTACTTCTCACGGCACCGGGGACGTCTTCCGTCACATCTTCGATGTTGCCAGAGTGCGCAACAGCGTTTGAAGCAGCGCTTGCTGCGCTTGAGGCTCTCCCAGCCTCGACCGTCAACCTCGATCTGCTCGCGAGTATTGCGCTGGGCCTTGCGCTCGCCCAAGAGAAGTTGGGCAAGCTGGATAAGGCAACAGCGACAGCTGACACCATTCTCAAGCGGCAGAAGGCCTCGACGGCGACACTGCCTCCACCAAACACGACTCTCCCGTCCATTTCGCTCGTACTTTTGAAGCGGTTCGGCGAGCTAAAAGTGCGGATCCAGATCCAGCAAAACGCCAAGGAAGTCACGCCCGTCGATATCACACCTCAAGTCAAAGTCGTCTCGTTCCTCGAAGCCATGGAAGTCACATTTCACCAGCATGCTACCAATACAACGCTTCCACCAGCGCAGGCCACGCAACTCATGGAGAAAGCGACCGGCTTTTCCCAGAAGGCGATGGCTGCGTGGCAGCCCATCGCGAACGAGTCTCTTGAGCGCATAAGGAACGAAGGCCTCTCACTGGAAGAGCAGCAGGAGCACTTGGAACTGTACTGCGAGATCTGGGTACGGCTCGGATGCGGTGCCTTCCGTATGCAGAACGCAAAGCTAGCCATGGATTGTGGCGAGCGCGCGCTGATGCCGATCGCCAAAATGCTCAAGGAGGCGGAGCAGCGCGTGTGGGTCACCGAGGCGACGTGGAAGTGGCTCGCGGTTGCCGAGTTGATCTGTGCGCGGTCAATTCTCACGTTGTTAAGTGGCGAGACCGCGGCGTGGACGCTGATCGAAGCCACGCTAAACCACCTCGTCCATTCGACGCAGTATGCCACTCGCGCGGGTGCCTTGTCGGTGGTTCGAAACGCGGCCGACGTGGCGTGGAACGCCGTACTCATTGTGATGGCCGCTGTGGAAGCTGAGCGAGCTGTGGGGGAGTTAAGCGACGGCGGAGCAGAAGCGTGCTCGTGGTCGCGACTGCTGCAGCCACTTCGAGAGGTACTCAAGACGCTGAGCAAAAAAGGCTGCGGGCGACTTGTGGGTGAGTTTGGGCTGCTCGTGCTCGATGTCTGTGAGAAGGCCAACGACTGGAAGACAGCCACGCACGTTGCTGAGAGTCTCCTCCGCTCCGACCCGGGTGAGGTCGCTGCGGACCAGATGAAGGATATCACGGCGTTCCATGCTATCGCCGTTGCGTCCTTGGGCAATACCACTTCGAGCGGAGGAGTCCCAGCGAGTAGTGCCAAGGGGAAAGATCATGATGCGCTCACGCAGGCCAAGATACTGCGCAAAATCGGGTTCTCCTCGCGGCGGAATCCGCCGGCCCAGCTCAAGGCGCTCGCGGGGGCTCACAAAGCGCTTGACGGCAAACCCGAAGAACAAGCACTCTTGATGATGGAGATGGCCGAGTGGTTCTTCACGCACCAGTTCTCACAAAATGAAGTGGATGCGCATCTGGACGCTGCCCTGGCGGTTCTTATTCGGTGCCAACATGAGGCCAAGACAGCGGCTGCTTCGAATGCATCTCGAACACCCCAGCAAGCGTGTTCTGGAAACAGCAGCTCGAATGGTGGGGACATGGCGTACGCACCACTTTGGTTTGCCGATAAACTCCTTCGCCTCTTCACGATGCGCGCGCTGAGTGCGTCATCGATGCATCATCGATGGGTGGCTGTTTCTTGCGCTTTGCACGAAGTATACGCGGCGTGGCAATGCATCGTCGACTTGTCGAACGATGCGGACCAGCGAGAAAAATTCAAGCTCGATGCGCAAGGGAGCCAGACACTCGAGTTTGACGAGTGGCGAGCCGGCAAATCGACGGCATTCCTTCCGCAGTCTCCGCAAAGTGTAGCGGCGTGGCTTGCATTCTACCAGCACCACGCCACGAGTGTGAGCAATCGATTCTTCATGCCTTGGGTTGCTGCGCTGCGTGCTCTCTCCTCGGAAAGTGAGATGCACGCACAGAGCATCGCAAATCCGCTCCTTACGTGCTCATTCCTGGAGCGGTTGATGCAGCTGTTGACATCATTTGGAGCATTCGAGCTGTTACTGCCCGTGGTGTGTCTCTACCAAGTCGTTTACCACGCGTTCTCGCCGCACATATCCAAGGCGATGGAGATCTGGATCGAGCTCACGACGTACGATGTGCTTGAAAAACTGAACTTGTCCGTGCTGAGCGTGCCGTTGCAGAGTGCGTTGGAGTTGCTTCAGTCCGGCGGCGACGCGATTCTAAAGGAGCTGCAGCAGCAGCAGCAACCAGACGACGTTGAGACCAACACGAGCATGCGTCGTCGCGCGTTGTTGCAGCTTTCGTCCGTCGATGTGACCGAGAAAGTGGCGCAATCCGTGGATCTCTTGCTGCAGTTTGGGTTTATTCGACAGGCCAAAGTGCTGCTGACGATGCTGCGCAGTGTGGCGTTTCGGGCTACAGTTGAGAGTGAGACGAAAGTGCGATGTGATGTGCTCGCGGTGCACGTGCACGACATGGAAGGCAATGGGAAGGAGGCGATGCAGCTGATGCAACGGCTGCTCAATGCGCCATCGTCGCAGTTGGACGTGGAGACCTTTTTGAAGCTTGTGGGGCTCATGAGTGAGCGGCTTCCTGACAAACGCAAGGCGATCGACGTGGTGTTGAGAAGCGAACGAGTTACAGCCACTGCGATTCTCTCTGCTAGCGAATGCGCACAGCTTCAGCAGCCCATGCATACACAGGCCGTGACGAAGTACCTCACATCCCTCGCTGCCTCGGCGTCGACGAGGTCCATGCCGACGATGCCGCCACCAAGCAGTGTGAACGTAGATTTGGACGCGATCAGCGGACTCGCGCAGCTCAAGCTACGGCGCGCGAGTCTTTTGCTGGAGGTGGGCGCGACGGCGGCGTCCGTGGAGCACGCATTGCGCGTCTTCCACGAGGCGATCGAGCTGTTGGTTTGGATTGATGCGACGCGGGAGCATGCGCGCTTCAAAGAGACGTTTGCGCAGCTGCTTGTCGCGCAGGCGACGAGCAGCACACATGAGCGTGGGGCAATAAACGCTCGGCTACGCGAGCGGTGGCTGGTCGAGGCGCGAGGATTTCTCCGGGAGTCGCTCGTTCTGCTTGAGGACGTGCGATACCGAACGCTCGAGCCAGCGGGCCCGCCAGGTACCTTCACGGCCCCACTGGACGTGGAAATCGCAGAGCTTAAGGTACAGATCGCCACCCTTGAACTTCAACTGGAAGAAAGCGCGACGATCGTCGCAGACCAACAAATGACATGGTACACGTACGAGAAAGAAACACGCCACAATATCGTCGAAAAGTGGCTGGACCAAACGGCCGTGTGCGTGCCGATCGAGCGAGAAGGAAGTGTCCCACGAGCATTCGCGCTTGCGAGTGCTGCCGTCACGGTTCTCGCAAAGTATTCCGAGTCGCTCGAAGTGCGAGGACTCGCCACGGCGTGTCAGCTGCAGTGCCAGCGCCTGACGATGTACCATCACGCAGTGAAGACGTCTCGCAACGCGGTGCACCGCTTCTTGTGGACGCGCTTCACGTCCTCGCACGCGCCGCAGGAAACGTGGATTTGTGCGGTCAGCGGGGGTACCACCACGCGCGGAAGTACCGGTGACGATGGAGGGCGAACGACGCCGGGACTGTCTCCAAGTCAGAGTGCGGTGAGCGTCGGCGAAGATGTGGACCCGAAAACGCAGCAGGAGTTTGTCGCGTTGGCAACGGAGCTCGAGCGTGAGCTGAAGATCGCGATCGAGAAGCGCCACACGAAGCTCATCCGCGTGTGTGCTTACGAACTCGTTCAAGTGTACGGCTGCAGCCAGCCGCTCGCGTGTGCCAAGGCAATGCTCCTGTACCAGAGCACAGTGGTCCGCGAACAGCACATGCAGCCGCTCGTGGACATGTGTCTCGCCTCTACCAACGTTACGAGGCTCCACATGAAGCGCTGCGAGCAGCTCCGGACGCGACACACAAACGCTCTGCAGAACAGTTTGCCGTTCCAGCTCTCGCAGCTCTTTCTGGACCAGCAGTCCGATATCTACAAGCGCATAAGCGTGCACGTACCGGTGGATACGGTTCTCTCAGTGCTGCCAACGACCTTCCGTGTGCTGAGTCTCCAGTTCTCGCCCGACGGGTGCTTCTTGTACGCAGCGTTGATCGGCCATGGGGACAAAGGCAGTCTGATGGCTCGAATGGAGTGCACGATGAGCAAGCAGCAGCTTCTGTCAAGCTTGCAGGAACGACTCCGAGCGTGGAGAGACGGCGTGGCGAAGGCTCTGCTCAGCGTAGACGACGGCCCCAGTAACCAGGACACCCATGAGTTCGCGGTGATGAGAGGCGATGCAGCAGCGCCCGCGACTGAATTGGATCCTTTGGAGGCGGAGTTCAACGCGTGCGTCGACGTCATGGGCCAGTTCTTGGGCCCGCTGTTCGCGCACTCGGCCGTCGCCGCCACGCTCGAGAGCGAGCTCCCGGGCAACTCGGTCGTGCTCATCGTGGACCGCGAGCTGGAGCTACTCCCGCTCGAGGCGTTGCCCGTGTTCGACAAAATCGACGCGATCACGCGCGAATTCTCGATTCACTTGCTGTACCATCGTCTGGTCGCCGTGAAGGCCCATCCGCTCCGGAAGGACGACGTGCGCGTGGTCGTCGACCCAAGAGGCGAGGATTCGGGCCTCCACGAGCAAACGCTCGCGTCGGTCGTCCACCAATTCACGAAGAAATCGGGCGCCGCGTTCGCGAGCTGGAAGGACGCGGTCGACCACGCGCACGTGCCCACGGCCACGGACTGGCAGCAGGCGATGCTGCTTCGCAAAGGCGGCGCGCTCCTGTACGCGGGACCGAACCGCGTGCTCGGGTCGGTGCTCAGCCTCCCGACACTCGCTGGCATGAACTTAGCGAGCTCGTGCTACGTGTTGGTACTAATGGACCGTGCCGAGAACCAAAGCAGCGCGCGGCGCCAGAGCAAGATTGATAGCGAGAAACCAGGCTGGGAGCGCGTGCTCGAGGAAGATCCGTACGCGTGCGCGCTGCTGTGCTCACTGTGCGGCGTAAACGCGGTCGTGCTGAACCAGTGGACCACGACATTCCACGCGAACCGGCGGCTCGCGAGCGCGCTATTGGGCGGGCTCGCCAAGGGCCAGGCGATCGCCAAGGCGCTGCGCAAGTACCCGGAGATAGTGGGTCCCGTCGTTGTACCCGTTGCAGCGGCCCCCACAGGCGGACAGCAGCGCAAACCGTCGGGCGTGGTGGCCACGGCCTCCGCACCAGCAACAGCGCCACTGCCACCACAGACGGCGACAACAACGACCAAGTATCGCCTGAAGAACCGCGTTCGCCATAACACGGCCGTGTTCGGACTCGGCCACTTGACCTTTAAGGCCAGCGAGGGTGTGTAGCCATTTGTAGCGGATGGTTGATACATATTAGCCTAGGCTAGGTCGGTCGTTAAGAATGAAACAAGTTAGTATGGCTTAGGCTAGTGTCCTGTTCGCGATCAAGTGAGCGGATCAATTTTCGACGGGACCAAACCGGATGAAAATGCGCGCGAGGGCAGTGTTCGGCGCGGCGCTCGCCGTGCGCGTCGCGCTGCTGACGTACGGCGCGTTCCAGGACGCATACCTGCCGGTCAAGTACACAGACGTGGACTACGACGTCTACACGGACGCGGCGCGCGAGGTCGCGGCGGGCCAGTCGCCCTTCGACCGCACGACGTACCGCTACACGCCGGTCCTGTACGTGGTGGCGCTTTTGCCCTCACTCCCCATGTGCTTCGAAGAGGACCTGATCGCTGTTTGTGCGTGTAGAGCGTACTTGCTGCTGCCCAACATCCACGTCCACGAGGCGTTCGGGAAGCTGCTGTTCGTCGCAGCGGATCTTGTCGGGGGCTATCTGATCCTGGAGATCCTGCGCTTGCGCGGCCTGCCAACTGAGAGTGAGGAACACGCTCCTTCAGCGAAAGTCGCAGAGGATGACACCCTGATGTGATTCATTGAGCGTACAGGTGCGCTGCGATACACGTGCGTGTGGCTCTTCCATCCGTTCTCGATCAACATCTCGACGCGCGGCAACGCCGACGCCATCGTCGTGCTGCTTGTGCTGCTGTCGCTGCTGCTCATCATGCAGAAGCGAGTCGTACTGTCGGCCATCGCGTATGCTTTCTTTCTCTGTTGTTGGTAGATGCATTTGTGTATATTGACGGTCCTGTATGTGTTTTACTGTGATTGGTTGGAACAGCTATGGCGTCGCTGTGCATTTCAAGATTTACCCGATTGTCTACGCGCTCGCTTTCCTGGTCGTACGTGGCTGTACCATCTCATGGATGATGTACACGAAACTCGCTCATGGACCTGGACTCGTTTGATGTAGTTCCTTAACGGCGATTTCAACCGCGCCAATGCCACGTGGTCATCGTCCTGTCAGTCGTCGTGGTGCTTTTGGATCCAGCTCGCTGGGCAGCTGAACCGCGACCGCGTGGTCTTCGGACTCGTGAGCGGCGGGCTCTTCCTCACGCTCATCGCCGGTTTCTACCAGTTGTACGTATGCTTGGATGTGGGGAGGACCTTGTGACACTGACCGCTGTTTCGCTTTTCTCCAAGGTACGGCTTCCAGTTCCTGTACGAAGCCTATCTGTACCACTTCACACGTACCGACAATCGCCACAACTTCTCGGTCTACTTTTACGATCTCTACCTGCGGTGCGACACAGCAAGAATGGGCACCATATCGTGTTTCCATCACAACTAATCTACCCTTATTTAGGTATGGCACGCCGTCGGGCTTCGGCATGGGGCTGCTCGCGTTTCTGCCGCAGCTCGTCTCGCTCGTCACGGTCTCGATCACGTACGGACGCGACTTGAGCTTTGCGCTGTTTGCGCTCACGATGGTCTTTGTGATCTTCAACAAAGTCTGTACCGCGCAGGTTCGTCCGTCCACCCATTCTCTTGACTCTATGCACAGCTTCTCCTTATACCTATTGAGCTCACCAATGCCTCTCTGATAGTACTTCCTGTGGTACACGGCGTTCTTGCCGCTCATTTTCCCAACCACGAGTCTGCGCCTGCGTTGGAAGGGCGCGCTAATGATCGCCGCGTGGTTTGCCAGCGAGGTACGCTCAGGCCCATTGATGTCCATGGCACCAGTCTTTCGCTAACGTTCTGCTCTCAATACAGTTGCATTGGCTCTTCTGGGCGTTCCATTTGGAGATGAAGGGCGAGAACACGTTCCTGCCGCTCTGGGTCGCCGGGCTGCTTTTCTTTGCGGTCAATGCCGGGTTGCTAGCGACTCTGATGCGGCACCATCTCTACGCGCCGCTCTTCCGGAACGGCAGCGTCGTGCAGCTCGCCCCCCAGCCCGCCAAGGGAAAACACGAGTAGAATACAGAGGTACGCGGCAGAAAAACGAGAGAATTTGATTCTGTTTTGTTGTTATCGCGCAGCCTAATCGAAGCGCACGGTCTCTCTGTGTGTGGTTACGCAAAATCAGATGCGGCACATCCAGGGAATGGTGATTCAGGCCAGCGCGCCGTCTTCGGCGTCGTTCGCCTCTAGTCGCAGCTTGTGGTTCTGCACGACCTGGTCGGCGATCGCGTTCGCCTCTTTCACGGCGTTCTCGTAGCACACTTGCTTGTCGTGGGTCGCGAGCCCTTCGATCGCCACGTGGTGGGCCTCGTCAAAGCCGCACATCGCAAATATCTTGGTCAAAAAGGGCACGACAAAGTCCTCGTTCACCGGTGGCGCCTTGCCGCCCGACGACGAGATAATGATCACGGGCCGGCCCGTGAAGTACGGCCGGCTGGGCCCGCTCGCGTCGGCGTTCTTGAACGTCAGACCTGGTTGCACGATGCAGTCGATGTACTGCTTGAGCACGTAGGGCACGCTAAAGTTCCACACGGGCACCGTGATTATGAGGAAGTGGGCGCGCAGCATCTGCTCAGCGAGCAGCTGGATCGGGCGGAAGGCCTCGATGTCGGCCTCGTCCTGGCTGTTGTTGCGCGCGCGCCATACTTTTTGCATGGTCTCGCGGTCAAACTTGGGCAGCTTGTCACCCCAGACGTCAAGCTCCTCGATGTTGAGCACGTCCTCGGGGTTGGGCGGCTTGCTTGTGCCGTTCTGCACGTGGCGGTGGTAGTGGTGCGTCAAGTGGTCGACCACGGCCGTCGCCACGCGCGCCGTCACCGAGTCGTGCGCGATACTCGAGTTGATGTGGAGCACTGTTTGCTTCTGCTACGAGCCAACACGTCAGTCCATGTCGCCTTCACGCGCATTAATTAGTCTACTGACAACAAACGTACTGCGTCGTTCTGGTCATTGGTCATGATGGTAGTCGCTCCTTGAAGGTGGTGGTGTCTTGAGTCTCTTGGGAAGCGGTGTGGGCGCTGCTTGGTTACTTCAGTTCTGACGAGAAGCGGCGCCACTCCCGCACCCCCTGCGTGTGGGGCCGTTGCTGCGTGTGCTGGTGCTGTGGCGGCATGGTGGTCGCGTCGCGTGTTTCTGCCGAGTGGATCCACTTCGGAAGGTGACGGCACTGGGAGGAAGATGTGGTGAATCCTGTGCGCGCAAGTGCAACATGCCACAGAAAGAGGAAAGCGTAAAGATACGCGCGACAGAACGCGACGCACCCCACCCATCGTTCACAAAACGACGGACCCAGAATGGAAGGGATGGAAAGAAGAGGAGATGGAGCTGCTCGTCAATTCCACGCGACGATGCGTCGTCGTCACCGTAACTTCAAGTTGCGGAGCTGACCCCTTCAAACCTATTACATAAGTAGACATACATTCATGGTTAATGTGGACCACCTCATCTCAGAATGAAGTGAATCGAAAGAGAGCGCTCTGTTGAGGAAGAGCACAGTACGTTCTACTGAGCTGGCTTCAGCTGTTTCGGTAGTGAATGATGGTCATGACAAGGAGCTGCCCCTCCACCTAGAGAGCGCGGGGTAAAAAAGCATTGGTGGTCACTTCGGAACTCGTGTTGCGACCCTTGGCGGTGGATCTGCTTCGGGACGGACCGCATGCGAGGGAGCCGCAAGCGAGGTAAGCCACCATGAAGAACGCCAAGAACACCGCGCTCACGGTCAAGATCCACAGCGCGCCGCTGTACACCATCGACGACCCGGACCGCGTGATCCACTTTGTGGGCTCTGCCAAGGAATGGCCATACTGCGAGGAGCGCCTGCGCGCCGCCAAGATCGTCGGCATCGACTCGGTGGGTTGAAAACGCACCAATGATGATAACTTCGTCATGTGCTGCTCTAGTGCTGACGTTAATGTCGTTTGTTGTCATAGGAAACGCGCCCTGTGTTCCACGGTAAACAAAAGTCGAACCCATGCAGCCTACTGCAGCTCGCCGTGCGCTGCGCGAAGGGCAAGCGCGAGGTCTTTGTGATCGACCTGCTCAAGCTCCCACCAAAAATCTACAACGCTGCGCTTTCCAAGCTCTTCCTGTCGAAGCAAATCATCAAGCTCGGCCAAGGCCTCTTGAGCGA
The DNA here is from genome assembly GCA_023337735.1 of Pythium biforme. Classification (NCBI taxonomy): domain Eukaryota; phylum Oomycota; class Peronosporomycetes; order Pythiales; family Pythiaceae; genus Pythium; species Pythium biforme. Next base: position 14,894 of record JAADXJ010000268.1, read on the forward strand.
TCTCAAGGTGAGTACTTGGGTTTCAACCCATGCTCTGTGCGCCGATTATTTCTTCTCTAATCGCACAAATCGATTCTCCCCTCAGGATTTGGTCGCCTCGTACCCGGCGGCATCGTGCTTCTCAGTGGCCAAAGCGGTCGTGGAAGTCAACGACCTCTCAATCTCGCTCGCTGGCGCGCACCATGCGATTAGTCTCCAGAAACTCGCGTTCTTCTACATCAACCGGAGACTGACCAAGACCATGCAAACTTCCAACTGGAACCGACGCCCGCTGTCCAGCAGCCAGCTCCACTACGCTGCGAGTGACGCGCTGGTGCTAATCGACATTTACGACGAACTGCTCAAGCGGCTTCAGGAGAAGACTGGCTGCAAGTTCAAGGTCGAATCCGTGATGAATGTGTTGGATGTCCATATCGAGGCGAGCTTCAAGTGCTCCCTGTGCTTTGTGGTCCATGACTCGATCAAGGCGCTCAAGACGCACCGCAAGGAGTGTATCCAGATCATCCATTCTCTCTCGGTCTGTGCGACCTGCGACGAGATGCTGCTGTTGGATGCCGCGAGGATGGCGGCCCACACATCGAAATGTGGCCAACAGACTGCCGACGACGAAGTTGAGATGGACAGTCCAGCGGAGGTCAGTGACGTCGCGCTCGCTGGTGGCCTCGACATCCACTGTAAAGACCCCAAGGGCTCGCGCAAGCGTGGCCGTGCCGACAGCGCCAGCCCCGTAACGACGCCAAAGCCAGCGGAGATCATCGCCAATGGCAGCGAGGAGTCCTCGAAGCGCAAGAAGAAGAACAACAACAAGATAAAGAGGAAGGCGCTACAGCGCAAACGCGAAAGCAGCACCATCGTCACCGACGAGGCGCCGTCCACGCCGCCCACTCGCGCGCGCAAGATGAGCGCCGGCACGCTGCTGGCTGCCGACGACATTTGGTCCGAGATCTCGTCCAACCTCGTCAGCGACCAGCCGTCGCCGTAAGTTCGACGGAGCTCTCGGCCCAAGCAGACGAAACGTGTTGGTAAAACACACAGAATGCTTGTAATGTGTTTGCAGCTCCTCATACCGGTATCTCCATGGCCCGCCTTTTACTGACCCGACAGCAACCCTTGTGGGTCGTCTCGTGACGCGTACTATGTAGTACCACAGACGAAGAACACAACCGGCGTTGTGACAACGCCACGGGCTGCTGTCCGTTTCCTAAGGGAGAGATTGTCCTTCATGGAGTCTCCTTGCCAATCACCATCAACATCCTGGTGTGCTCCCGCGTGTGGCGCCATCGAGATCCGGAGCCGCTCGGGAGAAACCTCAGCGATTGTTGACTTGCTGACATACCGACGATCGCTTATTCACTGGAGCCATCTGGAGCAAGTCGGTTCGCCCCTCCCCCCTTATTGAGCAACCCAACTGGCCCCGGCTCCAGCCCAGAAGCCGAAGGACCGTGGCTTGACCCAATCACGGGTCGCACTGTGCAGGCCGGTCACATGCCTCCTTCACCACCAGATCCTCGCCCAGCGCTCCCCTGGATCCAAGTTGGGAGTATGTGATGCCGCCACGATCGGTGGAGGCACTGCACCTACACCATGAGCCCAATACTTCACTGGGTGTACACATCCCAACGGTTCCGTGGATAAGAAATCGCCCCTCCAACGCCTCCTCCCATCCACGCTGGGAGATCCAGTTGTTTTCTTCTCGACGAGTGGCGGTGTCGCCTTTTTGTTTGGTCCTATCCCCCCTCATTTGGCAACCCCATCCGCTGGACCACAACCAGGTGGTTTCCGCGCGAACGCCGCTTCCTCTTTTGGTTGCATCCGAAGAAGCAGGATTTCCGCTGTCTGCCCAGCGGCATTCTCTCTTCCGCGCGGTTCCCGCCTCCGTACGAGTATGATGGCGCCGCAGCGGTCGCTCGACGCGATGGAGCAAGGCGCCGTCGATGAACATGGCGTGGTCTACGCGCTCGCGATCGAGGGCATGATGTGTATGAAGAACTGCGGCACGACCGTCCAGACGGCGCTGCGCAGCGTGGCCGGTGTGGTCGAGGCCGTCGTGGACTTTGAGACCCACAGCGCGCGCGTCGTGTGCAGCGCCGAGGCCGGCGTGACGGGCGACGACCTCGTAGACGCCGTCGAGGCCGTGGGCTTTGGCGCGGCCCTGCGGGGTGATGGGGGGAAGCTACACGACCCGCTCACGATCGAGTTGCTGGTCGAGGGCATGATGTGCCAGAAGAACTGCGGCACGACCGTGCAGAACGCGCTCAAGAGCGTCGACGGCGTGGCAGCCGTCGCTGTGGTCTTTGACAAGCGCAAGGCCACGGTCACGCTCACGCACGCCGGCAGCGCGACGCTCGAGGAGCTGATCGACATGGTCGAGATCGTCGGCTTTGGCGCGAGCGCGTACGACGCCGAGAAGGCCATGAAGCTCATCATGGCCGACAAAAAGGCCAAGCAGGCTCAGCAAGAAGAGGTCGTCGTGGAGCTCACGGATTCGCCGCACCCGCGCGCGTTCTTCAAGGTCGAGGGCATGAGCTGCGCGGCCTGCGTCAAGTCGATTGAAGACCACCTGAAAAAGAAAGAAGGTGTCGTGGTCTGCCGCGTCGGGCTCATCAGCCAAAAGGCCGAGGTCGTCTTTGACCGCGATCTCGTGCGCGACGAGCAGACGTACTTGAAGAAGTGCATCGAAGACGCCGGCTACAAGGCGACGTTCTCCCATACGGTCGAGTCGGGCGACGACGACTCGATCGAGCTGAAGTTCACCGTCATGGGCATGAGCTGCGCGGCCTGCGTGGGCAAGATTGAACAGGCCGTGGGCAAAATGTCGGGCGTCGTCAAGGTGCAGGTGAACCTGCCGCTCCACAAGGCGCACGTGCACATCCAACAGCTCTCCAAGACCGGCCCGCGCGACGTGATCGAGTGCATCGATTCGCTCGGCTACCGCGCCGATATTGTTCAGGGAAACACTGACCAAGACGCGCTGAGCCGCAGCGAAGTGAACGAGTGGAAGGCGCTGCTGATGACGGCGATGATCTTTTCGATGCCCGCGATGCTGATCCACATGGTGTTGGGCTACATTCCGTTCGTCCACCACATCCTTATGACTCATGTCTACAACGGCGTCCACCTCAAGGTGCTGCTTATGTTCCTGCTCGCAACGCCCGTGCAATTTGGCGTCGGTCGCCGATACTACATCGCCGCGTGGAAAGGGCTGCAGCATGGCATGATGGGCATGGACTTCCTCATTATCTCCGGTACTTCGGCCTCGTACTTTTACAGTCTGTACTCATTTATCGGGGCGGCACTGGACGAGAACTTCCACGGTCACCACTTCTTCGAGTCGTCTACGATGCTGTTGACCTTCGTCACGCTCGGCAAGTACATGGAGTCGCTCGCGAAGGGAAAGACAGCCGATGCGCTCGCTGAGTTGGCCAAGCTGCAGCCCAAGACGGCGTTGCTTCTCGTGCCGGGCGAGTCCGACCGTGAGATCCCCATCGAACTCGTTCAGCGTGGCGACCTGCTGCGCGTCGTGCCGGGATCAAACATCCCCACCGACGCCGTCATCAAGTCGGGCACCACGTCCTGTGACGAATCGATGTTGACGGGCGAGAGTATGCCCGTGGCCAAGGGCCCTGGTGACTACGTGTTTGGCTCGACGATCAACCAGCAAGGCACGATCGTGATTGAATCGAGCTGCTTCGGTGGCGAAAGCACGACGCTGTCGCAGATCTGCAGCCTCATCGAAGAGGCGCAGCTTCACAAGGCGCCGATCCAGGCGTACGCCGACAAGCTCGCGTCCGTGTTTGCGCCGTTCGTTCTCAGCGTGGCGTCCGTCACGTTTTTTTCGTGGTACACGTTGCTTGCGACCAACTCGATCCCGGACGAGTATAAGGTCGATCTGGGCCTGCGCCCAGAGGATGGCCACGCGAACGACATGTTCATCTCGGTGCTGTTTGCGATCTCGGTTGTGGTGATCGCGTGCCCGTGCGCGCTTGGCCTGGCTACGCCCACGGCCGTCATGGTCGGATGTGGTGTCGGTGCGAAGAAGGGAATTCTCATCAAGGGCGGTCGCGCGCTCGAGATCTCGCGACATGTCGACACGATCGTGTTCGATAAGACGGGGACGCTGACTGTCGGCCACCCGTCTGTCACCGATGTTGTTGTGTCAGACCGCGCGTTCACGCCGCGTGATCTGCTGTACTTTGGTGCCTCGCTCGAGTGCGTCAGCGAGCACGTGCTCGGCAAGGCAATCGTGCTCACGGCGACCGAGCAGGAAAAGCTGCAACTCAAGGACCCAACTCAGGTCCATGTCATTCCGGGTCGTGGCATTGAAGGCCTCGTGCCGCCGCGCAAGGGCGCGCTCGGTACGAGCGATGTGCGTGTCCTTATCGGCAACGCCGAGTATCTCGAAGAGAAGCAAATCGAAGTGGGCGCAAAGCTTCGCGACCAGATGCACGATCTCGAAATGGAAGGCAAGACGGTCGTCTGCGTGTGTGTCGAGGAGAAGCTGATTGGCGTCATCGGTCTTGCCGACACGCCCCGCCCGGAAGCCAAGTCGGTGGTTCAGTACCTCAAGAACATGGGGCTCGATGTGTGGCTTATTACGGGCGACAATATCCGAACGGCGAGCGCGATCGCGCGTCAAATGGGCATTGACCACGTCAAGGCGATCGCGCTCCCCGGCGAAAAGGCCGCGCAGATCAAGGCGCTTCAGTCGCGCATCTCGCCCACGACCAAGCGGAACCGCGTTGTGTGTATGGTCGGCGATGGCATCAACGATGCCCCGGCGCTTGCGCAGGCGGATGTGGGCATGGCGATCGGTGCCGGCACCCAGATCGCCAAGGCCGAGGCCGACATGATCCTGGTCAAGAGCAAGCTCACAGACGTTGTCGTCGCCCTCGACCTTTCGCGTGCCGTGTTCAACCGGATCATCCTGAACTTTTTCTTCTCGATCGCGTACAACTTTGTGGGCATCCCGCTTGCGGCCGGCGCATTCTTCCCGTTGCTCCACTCGATGATGCCTCCTGCGTGCGCTGGTCTCGCGATGGCGTTCAGCTCCGTCTCGGTCGTGGTCTCTTCGCTGATGCTCAAGCGCTACCAGTCGCCGGAGATCGACGCCTCGAAGCGCCTCATGAAGGGCGAAAAGGCGTTTGAGCAGGACCACAAGGTCGTGGAGCTTAAGAACCTCGTGCGCTACCGCATGAACTCGGCGCGTGGGAACCCGCCGTACGCCCCGCTCACAAACGTTGAGGACGAGCACTAGAAGACTTCGCTCGCGGCCTCCTCCCTGTCGTACTCGTCCGTGTTGTTGAACCACGTAATTAATCTACACACTTTTCTCATAAAAATCCTACGCTGCTGTGGGTTCTCCTGGGAGCTGCCTCGGTGTTGTTGACGGTGTCTCGATTGTCGAGTCGACCGGCGAGACCGTCGCCGGACGTACGCATGAGACTCCTCGACGATGCCTTCCGACAGATCCCAGTGGAGACACTCTAGGGTCTGCTGCGTGCTGGCGGTCCTCTCTGGCCTGGGACAAGAGCCGACCATCACGCTCCGGGAGTTCGCTGTTGTGTGGCGCGGGTCTTGGATGTGCGATCGATGCACTTGGTGTGTGGAGGTGAAGAGATATCGACATGGTTGTGCTCGCTCACCCAAAGACGATGGATTTGCCCGGATGTCGTTGCTGCTTCAGGGGCTCACGAGCACCCACGCGGCCGCCGAACTTGCGGTCGAGCGCGTCCAGTTCCAGACCGACGGCCATCACCGAGGCGCTCACGTCCCTTTCCTCGTCATCGTCGTCTGCCCCGCCAAACTCTTCCTCCAGCACGGCCTCGGATCCTTCGTCGGTGAGCACATCAACCCCTGCCGAGTACTGATGGAGCGCCGAGCTGAGCTTGTTCTCTTCGTCGCAGAATTCTGCGAGCAGCTTGAGCCGCGCGGTGGCCCACCGCGAGCGATCTCGCCGCTCCTTCTCGAGTTGTTCTAGGCACACGAAACAGAAACCCCGTGAGTCTTTACCGCCTCCCGCTGGACGTGGGAATGATACGCTCACATACCATGCAGACTACGAAGCTGGTCCTGGAGAATGCTCTTCTCGTCGCTCAGATCCTGCAGGGCACACACATAAAACGTCCGTGAGCCTTGAAACACGGGGCGAAGACGAGAAGCGTTATAACCCCTCACCGAGACGGCGACCTGGAGCGTCGAGAGCTCACTCCGCAACGTCTTGTCCTGCTGCCTCAACTCCTTGACGACTTCCTCGGCGTGGAGCCGCGCGCGGTCGCGCACGAGCAGCTCGTTCTGGAGCTTCTCGCACTGGGTCTCCTTTTCTTGGAGCGCGACGACGTAGATCTCGTTCTTGTCTTTCAGTTTGCGTGCTTTGGCTTCCAGTTCGCGCAGCTTGGTCTCAAGCGCGTGCCGCTCGGTCACGCCGCCCTGCTCGCTCGTCGAGAGCTGGATCTCGAGCTGCTTGATCTGCTCGTGCAGAGACGAATTGAGCTTGAGCTGGTCTTTGTAGCTGGCCTTGGCCGTCGCGTGGCGCGTCTTGCTTTCCTGGAGCAGTCGGTCGCAGTCCTCGATCATCGTGGTTTGCCGCACGGTCGTCGCCAGCAGTTGCTGCACGTGCTGCTCCCTCGCGCGGTTCTCGCGCACGACTTGCTGATTCTCGCTCTGCAGGTGCCCCAATTCGTCCTGGAACTTGAGCTCGACGTGGCTTTGCGCGAGCTGCGCGTCCTGCAGCTTGGACTGCCACTCGCTCTGCGTTCGCCGCATCGTCTCGAGCGCTCGCTCGTGGCTTGTCTGGAGTTCCTCGAAGCGCTTCTCATGGGCTTGCTGAACGGTACTGAGCTGCTTGCGGTAGTGCTCTCGCTCGAGCGACATCTCGTCGACGCGCAGCTGCAGCGTGTCGCGGGCCTTTGCCATTGCGGCGACCCGGTCGTTCGCGACGCGCACGTCCTCACGGCGGTCGTTGCATGTCGCCTCGAGCGCGTGGATGCGTTCCTCGAGCATCTGGAAGCTCTTGAGCAGCCCGACGTTTTCCTGCTCGACGCCACGCAGCGACGCGACCTGAAGTCGCAGCTTCTCGGTCTCTTTTGTGCGGTCCGCGAGCAGCAGCTCGAGCTTCTCGTTGCGGTACCGCAGCTGCTCGACGTGGGCGCGCTGCGCGCGCAGTCGCTCGACCGAGTCCTTGATATGCTGCAGCTCGTCGCTCTGGTGCGGATCCGAGACGAACAGCACGCCCTTGGCTTTGGCACGATGTGGCAGCGACGCTTTTGGCAAGCCGGCATGCTGTGGCTCCCGTCGACTGGAGCTCTTCGTATGGTAGTATTCGGCGCTGTTGTTGCTGTCGGGGACCGAGTCGTCCGGGTCGTCGCCTTCGCTGCTTTGCGAGCTCAGCGACCGCATCGTGAGCTCCCGCGTGGAGCTCGTGGGCGACACGGAGCTGAGGCTCGCAAACTTGTGCGCGTCACCGCCGGCGAAGTGGGCCGACCGCGTCGGGAGCGAGGCGTGATTACTATGATTGTGGATGCACAGACGCGGCGCCGACAGGGCCATGGAAGTGGAAGGTGGGGGCGGCGATGTGCGCTGGGTGCCGGTACTGTGGCTACCCCCAGCACGTGGAACCACGGGCTCCGCTCGCCGCATACTGGATGCTTGTAGTGCTGTTGTCCACAGTAATATCTGTTCGAAGGTTCAGGCGCTTTTGGACGTTACCGCTTTAAACTGGGGGCACGAAACGACGCAGACACCATCGCATGAGACGATTCCATTGAGCGATTCAGTGGCGTTTTGTTCACCATGAAAGGGGTTTATGAGTGCAGAGACGTTTGGTGTTGTATATGTGTGTAGGGTGCGTGGGAATCATGTCGGTGCCTTGTAAAAGGGCGGAGGGCACCCAAGTTCGAGCGGAAAGGCTGTAAAGACAGGCAGTTCGGACGACATAGAGCGTGGGCGTTGTGGGGTTCGCACTCGCCTATCCGGCGCAGATTTATATCGAGACAACGCGCGCGGACCACTTGGTCGGACGCCGTCTTTTGCGAGGGTGATTTGGTCGGGAAGCGACGAAAGAAGAGCGTATTACAAGTTGACCGAGAGGTTCAGGGCCTTGTCGATGGCCTCGACCTGCGAGGCATCGGGGAAGCGGGTGTGCTGGATGCCCTCGAGCATCTGAAGCACGCGCACGACCTGGCAGCTGTAGCCAAACTCGTTGTCGTACCAGACATAGAGCACGATCTTGTTGCCCTGAACGATCGTGGCCTTGCCGTCGACCGTGCCCGAGGAACGCGCGCCGACAAAGTCGCTCGACGCGACCTCGCTCGACTGCACATAGTCGATCTGGTTCTGGAGCGACGAGTTGAGCGAGATGTTCGAGAGGTACTTGTTGAGCGACGTGACCGAGAGGTCCGCGGTCTTGTCCGGGTTCAAGTGCAAGTTCAAGATCGCGAGCGAGACGTTGGGCGTCGGTACGCGGATCGCGTTGGCCGTGAGCTTGCCCTTGAGGCTCGGCAGGCACTTGGTCACGGCCGACGCTGCGCCTGTCTCGGTAATAACCATGTTGAGCACGGCGCTGCGGCCGCGGCGCTCCTTCGGGTGGTAGTTGTCAATCAAGTTCTGGTCGTTCGTGAACGAGTGGACCGTCTCGATGTGGCCGTCCACGATGCCAAACTTCTGTTCGAGGGCTTTGAGAACGGGCGCAATCGCGTTCGTCGTGCACGACGCCGCCGAGAAGATCTTGCTCTCGGCCGTAATGTCCTGGTCGTTCACGCCAGCCACGATGGTCGGGATGTTGCCCTTACCGGGGGCCGTGAGGATGACCTTAGCCACGCCGGGCGACTGCAAATGGCGTCCGAGGCCGGCCTCGTCGCGCCAGATGCCCGTGTTGTCGATGACCACGGCGTCCTGGATGCCGTACTTGGTGTAGTCGCACTTGTCGGGGCCTTCCGAGTAGATGATCTGGATGAGGTTGCCGTTCGCAATAATGGCGTTGGCCTCTTCGTTGAAGCTGATCGTGCCCTGGAATGGGCCGTGGACCGAGTCACGGCGCAGCAGCGAGGCGCGCTTGGCGAGGTCGTCCTTGGAGCCCTTTCGCACGACGATCGCGCGCAGCATGAGCTTGACACCGGGACCGCTCTTCTCGATGAGCAGGCGCGCGAGCAGGCGGCCGATGCGGCCAAAGCCGTAGAGCACCACGTCGCTGGGCTTGGTCATGAGCTGCGGCACGGCCGCGGTCAACGTCGCGAGCGGCACCATCTTGGCGTCGAGGAACGCGCCGAGCGCCTGCAGCTTGGCGATCTTGGCTTCCTCGCTGGTCTCGGCGACGATCGCGTCGACCTGGTCCTCCACGAGCAGCAGCGTGCGGCCAACGTCGATGCGCATGGCGCTCGCGTGGGGCGCAAAGCGCAGCACGGCGTCAATCACCACGAGCGTCTCGCGCGGCATCATGCGCTTGCCGACGTACTTACACACGAACGTGTGGTGCTTGATAATGTCGATGCTGTTCTTGTGGACGAGCCCTTTGCCAAAGAGCGTCGTGATGACGTTGCGCTGGCGGTAGAGGCGGCCGATGAGCGGCACCATGGTGTCGGCAGCGTCCTCCTGCTGCTTCCAGTCTTCGTGCTCCTGCGCGCGCAGCGCCGTGATCGAGTCCGCGTGGGTCGACATGTTGGAGGAGAGGGTGAGATGGGAGGGGACGCGAAGGCTGCTTGGAGGACAGGGGCGGCTTAACAACGAGCAGGCGACTCGAGAACTGAGAGAGGGAAGCAAGAAACAGACAGCGCTTCAGGTTCCGTCGGTCCGCGTGCGTCCGTCCGTTCGTTCGGAATGGGTGGGTGGATCTCTTCATCGGGAGATGACGAGACGCTGTCATGGGTCGCGGATGGTATTTTCAGCCAATGAAAACGCTAAAAAAGAAACTTCAAGGTGGTAATGTCGGTTTTAGGAGGATGTGGAGCTCTCCAGGTGACGTCAGGAGGTGGCCATCCGGATCCCGTTGGCAGGATGAGGTCTCGTCCAGGCGGATTATCCTCAGCGGGACTTGGACTCCATGTTGGAGGGGTCATTCGGAGAAAGCCGGAGGAAGTGGGATGGTGATCGGATCTGGTTTCGCTATGACTGAGAACAAAAGACCCATGGTGGCGACGTCTAATGCATGGTGAGCTGGTGGAGTCTCACGAAGTGGAAGCGACGACCCGGAGGCCACGAGAGGCGGAGCGCGCGCAGTTGCTGCGGCTGCGCGTTGATGGGTGTATTGCGAGTACCGTGAGCGAGGGACAGAGGGTGTGCGCTGCCAGACATCCACGGGAGTGGAGGTAGGAATGCGCATTACGTTGCAGGCTTTCGTGCGGTGGCTGTTTGGCGCATTTTCGCCCGCTGCACATCGAGACATGGATTCGAGGCTGGTGATCTCCATCTCGAATCTAAACGCCAGATGAAGAACGGCGAGTCGAATCCTTCCTTGCCCGGATGCTGTGTGGCGACATGCGGGCTTCCCGAGGCCGCGATTTCTTTTCGTGGTGGCCTCGAGAGGATCAGTATTGGTGCGCAGCGTGGGCGTGGCACAGCCGTGGTGGAGGATCGATAGGGCAGGCTGGAGGGTCGGAACGCGAATGCGTTTGGGCCACAAACGAACTGTGGATATCGCAAAAGCGCACACGACAAAGGATTGTACCTGAGATCAAGCGCTCCGCTTGGCCGCACGCCCCAGACCGACGTGCCAGTGGTGGCTTGATGCTTGAGCTGGCGTGCGTGGCACCACTTCCACACGGACGAGTTTGCACACGCCGCGGTTCCAATTGTCCCTCGGTGTGTCAGGCACACGACTCCTTCCCAGGAGCTCTTCTCGACAATGGAACCGAGCAAACCCGTCGATTGGAACAAGATGGCCGACAAGGCTGCGAACATCGCGCTGGATGTCCGACGCAGTTTCCAGGCCCACGCCCAAGATTCCCGACCAGAATTCGGTCTCATTCGGGCGCTCATCTACCACGATGTCGCGCCTAGGACCGATCGTCTCCTCCCTTCCCCGCTCTCCCCGGATCGACCGGCGGGCTGCTAGGTTCTCCTGCGCGGGCACAGGTCGTGGCTGCTGCCCAAGTCGCTCGGTCTCCTGCTAGCGCTCCCGGCTAGCTGTCTACAGGTAGCTGAAGGGTTATCGGGTTCTTTATTGTGACTAATACACCTCATCATCATCATCATCAAACCCGTCGATTGGTATTATCGATGCCTGCGTTGATGTACCTAGCGGCCACCCTCTTTGGGCGCGCCTTGTTTTGTCGAGCACAATTGCACAACGGTCCGTGTAATTCAACCACACTACTTCTGTCGCTTCTGAGCTCCTAACTTCCACGACCTTGAGCCTGGATGTGGTGGATGCCACATGCAGCCTGGCGATTCTTGCTCCGTGGTGTAATACCAGGATCGGATCTGGTATTAATAGCGTCCACAGTGGACGGTGCTGTTCGTTGCGGGATGAGATGAGATCTCAATGGGGTCGCCGCTAAGTTCGGATTCCCAAGGTGAGAATGAACGCCGATCGCAGAGAGATCGACCGCAGAAAAAATCGAACTTCTCCGGGACGCACATCAAGTTGCCAGTGACTGTGCGCGAACGACCCAGCGCGCCGCGTCGCTTTGGAGCGTGCTTCCCGCAGCACATTTTAGCGGCTGCGCTCTCTCGTTTCCTCTGCACAGGCTTCCCTTCCCTTCTCCACAACGAAACAAGCTTCCAAGGTATCAGATACTGTCCCGTCCACGCCCCCACGCCTCTCTCTGTCATATTGCTCCCTCGTTTGTCGACTCGACCAATTCCCCACACAGAACACCAGTAACAATCTCCACCACCACCGCCATCACCGCCATGAACGACAAGTGGGACGCCTCGCACATGCCGTCGCATGTGCGCGGCCGTATCGCCGTCGTCACGGGCGCCGCGCAAGGGCTCGGCTTTGGGTGCGCGCGCGACCTCGCGGCCCACGGCGCGCACGTGATCCTCGCCGACGTGGCCGAGGAGCGCGGCCGCGCGGCCGTCCAGGAGCTTCGAGAACTGGCGCTTGCGCGCCAAGGCGATGGGGAGATCGAAGTCGAGTTCCTGCGCGTGGACCTCGGCTGCATGGAAGACGTCAAGCGGTTCGCCGACGCCGTGCGCGCCAAAGTGGACCGCGTCGACATCCTCATCAACAACGCCGGCGTCGGCGTGCCGTCACAGGAGCTGTGCACGGACGGATACCCGATCCAGTTTGGCGTCAACTACCTAGGCCACTTTTACCTCACGACGCTGCTGTTTGATTTACTGAAAAAGTCGAGCGCGGCCCGTGTCGTGCAAGTGAGCAGTCCGGCGCACCGCCAGACGACCAGCGCGTCCATGTGCAAGTCCACGAAGCTCGACTTCACCAAGCTCCACAAGGGCGAGGGCGACATCGGCTTGATGCGCTACGAGAAGTCCAAGCTCTGTTGCCTCATCTTCGCGTACGAGCTGGATCGCCGCCTCAAGAAGGCCGGGATCACGAACGTCAAGTCGCTCGGCGCGCAGCCCGGGATCTGCTACACCAACATCTTTGACCAGACCATCAAGGCGTTCTACCCGCGCTTCACGTGGGGGTTCGTGCAGGGTGTGTGCTCGCTCGTGATGCAGAGCCCTGAGATGGGCAGCCTGCCGCTGCTGTACGCGGCCACGGCCGAGGACGCGCAGAGCGGCGAGTTCTTTGGCCCAAGCGGCTTTCAGCACTGGTCGGGCTACCCGGCGCGCGAGGTCTCGGCGCCGGCTAGCCACTCGGAAGAGTACGGACTCGGGCTGTGGGAGCTGAGCGAGCGCCTGACCAAGCTGCAGTTCAAGATGGAGTAACAAGTGCACGTATGAGACGCACTTGCGGCGTAGTGACAGTGGTCGATCCATGAATACAGTGTACGGGGCAGCTTGTCGACCCCGAGACGAAGGTCGTGATCAGAGTCCAGGACTGGGGCACCGATGGCGTCAAGAACTGGAGAGAGAACCCGTGGACACGCCAGCGATACGTGTAGTATGCTTTCAGGCTCCAACTAAGTTGCGTAAAGGTTTGTCCTTGTTTTGTTTTGTAGCATTCGGCAGTGTGTGTCTACAATGTACACACTACGCCAAAACGGGCCTCCCGGTGAACACCCCAATGGGGACAGCATTACGTACGGACAGTGAAGAATTTCCACTGACACTACTGCAGGCGCGCGAGTCATGGCGAGCACACTGCTGGTGCTCGACCGCGCCCCCACGCGCGTGTGCCAGGATCGCCACCGGCGCGCGGAACCAGCTTAAGAGCCTCCTGCGTGAGCACCAGGTCGCGCCGCTAGTTGTGGCTGACATGGTGCTGATAAATGATCCTATTCAACGCCTGGAAGGCGGACGTCGAGTGATGCCACGCGATACACAATGCCAACACCAATACTGTAGTAGTTTCACAATAATGCTCACCGATGACAGCGATCGCATCACTAGTTGTCGCCTTTTCTATTGACAAACCATGGGACGGTTCCCAAATGCCACCGCAGCACGGCCGCCTCGCGATCGTCACGGGTGCAAACCAGGGCATCGGCGTTGAGCGCGTTGTGTCAGCTCGCCGTGATCGTCGCCCACGTCGTGCTCGCCTGTCGCAGTGAACAGCGCGGTCGCGACACTGTCCACAAGATCCGCAAAGCGCACGCAACCACTCCTGGACATGGGCAGCCTCGACACTACCCAGGCTTTCTCTGGGGCCTTCCACTCCGTGTTTGACCGCCTCAACACCCTCATCACAACGCCGGCGTCGCGGCGCCGCCGCAGTCGGCGTCCACGGACGGCCTCTCGATCCAGCTTGGCGTCAACTACCTCGGACATTTCTACCTGACGACGCTGCTATTTGATCTCCTCAAGAACTCGAAAGACGCGGGCGTCATCCCTGCGAGCAGCGTCGCCCACCGGCTCGAGATCACACGAGGCTGTGCAAGCCCATGATGCTCGACTTCACAAATTACGACTGGGACGCGATCAAGGTACATGTAGCTTTCCCTCGCTTGTTTCCTTGATGTACCGGTATCCAAAATGCGAAATCTTTGGTGATCTGAAATCAGACAAAACGTGTATTGAAGTGGCTAAACGTGTGGACCACATTGGCCACGAATCGTGATATCGTTTCGAACGATATCATGGCAGCGTCGCCCACTCATCGGCTGTGTTCGCTGAGCGAACACAGCCGAAGTGAGACCGTCAGCGACGTTTGCTGACGGTCTCACTTTGGGATCTGTTCTTCCTCAACGGGTAGCTTCCAGTTGCGATCACCAGGTCCCGAGGAGCAGCCACGTTTACCACACACGCAACCATGGGGCTCACGTCGTCGACGCCGCACTGGGATGGCTCGGCCATGCTCTCGCAACAGGGCAAAGTCGCGATCGTCACCGGCGCCAACTCGGGCATCGGCTACTGCACGGCGCGTGCGCTCGCGGCCAAGGGCGCCCACGTCATCCTCGCGTGCCGCAGCGAAGCGCGCGGCCGCGCGGCCGATCAAGAGATCACCGCGTACCTTCAGGAACAAGGCGACAAGACGGAGGCCCATGGTTCAGTCCACTTCCTGC